>VZTT01060696.1:4438-28649 GCA_013400855.1 Buphagus erythrorhynchus
TATTTCTCTTCTTCAGGTCCACTGAACACAACAGAATCTAATATCTGGGCAGATCTGTTTATCCTTTAAGAATGACTCATCTGTGTCACGGGACTTGTCAAAACAAGCACTCAGATAATTTACCACTGACTGGGCAGAACTGCAAAGGCTTATTATCCTTGTCTTGCTGGAAAGCCTCTCTTAAGCACAGTCGTATTTTCACTCTAGATGTGGTTAGTTTTGCCTGTAAGTATTAAGTCATCTTTCCTACCAGCTTTAGAGAAGCTCAGCATCACAAACAACTCATGTACAGAGCCCAGCATGATAGAAAAAAGAAAACTCCCAGACTCACCTGAAAACTCCTCGAGTCATCCTGTTCAAAGTGGGAGGCATGTCAGACTATACAGTGACAGAAGTACTGCACATGGCAAATGTACCTTTCCCAGAGACCCCAGTCCTACAGACTTCCACTTATGCCAAGTTCAGTCAGTCTGAGCTTCACTTTCTTGAACAGATCAGCTGATACAGACTTAATGCAAACTCTAATAAGTCAAAAGTTCTAAGACAGAGTGAAGCTAAAGAACTCAATCTTCAAAGAAAAATAAGAAGTTTCTTCTACTGAGATGAGCTAGCTGTGACACACCTAAATTGCCTAACACTTGAACAGTGTTGGGGCAATTTAAGAGCTAGGGAGGCGATAGTAGGAAAGGTGGTGTCAGACCCTGTATAACCTGCACTGTAACTTAACACCTACTCAGTATATAATCTCTATTTACTGGCAATACAAGTAATTAGAGAGTATTTTTTGTCAAGAAGGGAGGAAATCCAGCGAAGCTACCAGTTTCAGCTTGCTTTGTGACTGAAGCACAACTAGCAAGAAGCATCGAGGTCTGGTGGGATGCTGCTGCTACTTTGATTTACCAGTCACAGAAAACATGATCAGCTCTGGCAGAACAGGCGAAGTCCCACACATTCCACCAACTCAGAATCTGCTGGGGATCAAATGGTACATGGAAAGAAAATGGCAACTTAGTATTATACAAACAAATGCAGTGTATAGAAAATTCAATTATCAGCCACCTTCTTTGAGAAGACTGTCTTGCTATACAGATGTACTTATTTCAAAGTGTTTGTTTTTTCATCTCCATTTTCCCAGTCCCTACCAACAGCTCTAAGCAAATCAATGGATATGAAATCGCAATTGTCAAAAGCATACCTAGCAGCAAATGTGAATTCTTCCTTTCTGTCTTTGTAGCTTCTCATCCCAAACACCCACAGGGTAAACATAACTGAACTGAAACAAGCCAGGATTGGGAAACTGTTCAAAACACAAGCTCTTTCCACAGCTGGCAAGAAAAGTGCTCAGAGAAGATGTGTAAAAGGAGTTCTCACCCTTTGAAATACTATTTGTCCTTTGACACTTTCACTATAGTCACGGGAATCAAAGCACAGGCATGGCCAAATATCCAGCTGAAAACGCATGTAATAATAATTAAAAAAAGGTCAGAAGTAGCAACTGCCAGGATAGAACTCATTTGTAGCCCTTGATGCCTGATAAAAACATAGGAAAAGATGAAATCCCATTCCGTCTATTTGACATAAAAAGAAATTATAAAATATACAACTCCAAAACCTACAGTGTAACCATTTTCAAAACAAAATCTTCAGGAAAGAAATCAGGTCTCCTCAAGGACTACTAAACTTCCATGTTGTTTCTCTGCAACTCACTGCTTTTAAGCAATAAGAAATATAAGACTGTACATATTCTTTGCTTCTTATTTCTATTCCCTGGTAACCTAGAGAGGTTCTTTGTTCTGTAACAATTAAAAAGCCAAGTTAAAGCCACAAAACAAAGATTCTCCCAATGCTTTATTATGGGGCTGCTTTTCAAAGGAAGGTTTGTATTGAAAGGGACCCTGAAGGTCACCTAGTTCCAAACCCCCTGCAATGGGCAGGGACACTTTCCACTAGATCTTGCAGTGCTACCCTCTCTTCTTCTGCTTCTTGCATGCCAGTTGCGATTTTTTTTAATATTATTTGTGACATTTTATTAAGTTTCATTTGTTGTTCTCAGGCACTTATTTGCTCAGCATTCTCAAGTGACTTCCTTCAGCTATATTTTATCTGTACAGCATCACTAGTCTTGTCAGAGCAGCTCTTGCTAAACCAGCAGAAGTATTTCTCAGGGCAATGGATATTTAACAGGATAACAACAGTGTGAAAATGCTCAATTGAATTTTGGTTCCATAAAGCACCAAGAATCACATCTCAGTGACTGCATTTCACCTGGATCATTCTTGACTTCAACAGGCCAAGTCTGACTGATACTGTTATAATCCCCTGCCAGCCAGACCTTGAGGTCTAGGACAGTACCTTATTGAAAAGGAGAGACTGTTGCAGGCCAGGTTCTTCCAGACAATTCAGCTGATTTTCAGATGCTGTTCCAAACCCTGTTTCCTTGACTACCACAAAAACCAAAACGAGATCATTTTGTTTGTTGTCGTATGTAATTCCAGACAGCATTTACAGCATCAAGTTGGAGAAATTTCCAATCCCTCCTGAGCTTCTTACAGTTTTTTCTCCTCCTTTCTAAAATCTTACTGTTCCTCCTCACAAAGGCATCTTCCACCAAACAGGCATGAGAAAATTCCTGCTCAGCTCCATCATTCCCTCACATCAGATAGTAGTTTTAACTCCTGTTTCAACTACCTAGCTCCATAAAAGAGATAGTGTGGTTAGCTGGGATTTGCAAGGTGTGTTTTGTTTTTCTTTGGGTTGGGTACTTTAAGTTGTAGGATTTGGGTTTTTTTAAAGCATTTAACTGCAAGGAGAGTTTTTGCACATTTCAGCAATGTTTAGTGTTATTAGTACATCTACTATATTAGTAGATAATAATACTATCCACTACATTGCTACTTGCTCCTTTTTGCCTAAATTGTCAAATCCAGTAGGACAACATTTCAAACTTGATTTCAAGAGCCGCAAAACTATCATATCACAGAGAGACCTATCAGAATGAAATGCTGATTTTTTGCTGCAAGATGTCATTATAATAGCTTAATTCTGTGATCCTCTGAAAAAGAGGATGGGGTGGGAGAGCCAGATTATTAAAAAAAACCAAAAAAATAATTACTTAAAGGATTTATTTATTTATAGGTTCATGATTCCCTAAAGCATAAAATCTGTTCCACTACCTAAGTCAACACAGCATATATATATATGTACAGACACTGATCTAGCAGGCATTTCACAACCACCACCTGAGTCAGGCTTTAGAAGGGAAACAGTAAGCAAGACCAACCAAGACAGTGGGAGAAGTTATAGCCTGTCAGCTAAGAACACCATAATCTTTCCCAAATCATGCAAGAACAAAGCAGTTTCAGGTTCCTGCACAGAAAAGCAAAGCGTATTTCTGATGCTCCCCAGGGAAGAATGCAGCAGAGGAAGCTGTTGCAGCATGCCTGAATGCCACAGGAAGTGCTCTGCTGAGCACAAAAGAGAAAAATTCATGAGTGTTCCCATCTTCCTCAGAGCTGGGGCCAGAGCTCAGAGGAATGCTGAGAACACCCTGGAGAGTTCTCACCCTTACACAGCTGGACCCAGATCTGCCTCCCACATCACCACATGAATGTACGTGGTGGGAAGCAAGTCTCCAAATCCCAGCTCTTCACCAGTATCAGATGCTCCCATCTAATACTCCCTTAACCTAGCAAAAAAACCCCCAAAGCCACAAGAGGGGAGGACAGAGGTTATGTTCTCTCCCTCTACAGAACCAGTCACTGAAGCTGCCTTACACCCTCCCAGTCCTCACCAGACTTCTGCCAGTCAGCCCTGACATCACACACATCACACACATCCAGGCTGACGGCACTGACTCGGCAAGCCCCAACTCCTGTGAGGATGCAGCTCACAAGCAGATCACCTCACACTTCCAAGAAAAACACAAGATCTCTCCACATATAAGGCAACCCATATCCTCATGTATTTTCCCAAGTCACTTTCTCAGAGAGCTGAAGAAAGCCCTTTCTGCACAGGACTCCCCAAAGAGAGGTCTCAGTTCAGGCTCAGTAAGTTCTGAGGCACCAGACACCCACACAAGGCACAGGGCTTTCAGGAGCCCTGCACCCTTCCAGAAAGGAAGCTCAAGTTTAGCCAGACGTGCAGGCCACTGACTTCATACCACTCTCAGTCACTAGGTCTACATCTGAACAGTTCCCATGCTAATTCAACATTCCTGAACTAAGAAGTCTTTCTTCCTCATTTAAATATTCACTAGTTAATGCAGTTTTACTTTCTCCCTGCAGCAGATGTTGTAATTTCTCTCATCACATCTTCTGGACTGTAATTCAGTAGAGAGGCAATAAATCACCAACAGTTATGGCCAGATGAAGCTCACCAGCAGACAAAAATGAAGACCCCCAGACACAGTGAAAATAAACAGTGCACTTATAGCATCCCTACAACAACTGTTTCTGGGCTGTAGAACTTCTGTGTGAGGCTACACTCTAATGTCTCTGCAGATGCTCGGAGTAGCTCAGTCTACCAGAGGGTTTGGCAAAAGTGCCCAGTGCTGATAGGTTTCTTGGTAGTGGAGTGAAAGCTTCCCATGGAAATTTGAGATCCATTTACTATACAGTTCAACCTCTCTATGATTAGTAAAGTTTCTCACACAAAGGAAATGGAAGATTTGAAGAAATCATGCTAAAAATAGCAAAAACACTGTCCCCCAGAGAGAGATACACTTGGGAACTCCCCCAACTGTGTATGCAGACTCCTTGAGAATGCTTAAATAACATCTTATGTCTGAAAACTACTGGGAAAAACAGCATGGAGGGAAGTTATTTGATGCTGATAAATGAACATCCAGACTATAAAATACAGTTCCAGAGAAAAAACAGGAGTCCATTTACTAAATCAATCACTGTTCTGTAACTGATTTCTTTTTCATACTAGGATAGAAAATTTCACAGAACAGCACATGCATTTAATCAGGCAGAATAAGTATTACAGGGAAACAATGTAAACAGAAATCTGAGAGCTCAGAACCCAAACCTGAGCACTTGGGCCAAGTTTGCTAGGAACACATGGGGTTTTGAACATATACCATCTAGGAAGCCTAACAGACCAACAGCAGGTATTACAAAGTCATCCTGATACTAAAGACAGAACTCCTTTATCCAGACCTTTCCTGGGTTTGTTAATTTGTTTCCCCATCTCCTCCATAGGATTATGGAAAATTATATTTGAAGTTTTTAGGAGAAAGAAATAAGACAAAACCCACTGTCTTAGTAGTACGGTAACAAGCAGCACTGCAGAACCATGTTCAGCAGGGAGCTGCCAGGACAAAAGGCAGTATAAAAATGCCACAGCCCCTTCTTTCAAACTTCTGATAATTTTCCTTTCTTCCAATCTCCTCTATCTCCATACAATTTGCTCAGCACAAAGGAGTTACTCTTTCTTACCAGATACATCCCACAGACATTGTCAGAATTTCCTTCCTCTTGCCAATTATAGTCAAAGACTGTCTGAAGACTGCTGTGCTCAGTTTCACAACACTCATCACGTTAGACAGCCCGCACCATCCTTTATTCTGCCCTTTGTCCACCCCTGCCTTTTCTGTTAACTTTTTAGAAAAAGCTACTTTAGCCACGCTTAGTATTGAGGATGCTACTCACAAAAACAGCTACATTCTGGCAGTTGACATGAAGAGCAGATGACAATGTTCCTAAGAGAGAGCTTAGCCTCTGTTGAAAGTAGCTCAAGTTTGGGAAAGAAGGGACAAGTGTTAAAAGTACCTACTTCCCCAATGGACTTCCTCATAAATCATCTGTATCTTTCATCAGGGTATTAATGAAATATTTAATAGTCCCATCTAAACTTAGGAATTCTTATGTCCTCTCAAATCACTACTTACTGATTGGGACATTCAACTGGAGTTTCAAAACACATCCTCCAGCTATTATCACCTTCCTTCTGTGCATGCACACAAAAGTCTTCTAAAATCTCACAAGGGATATATTAGTACCAACATAGGAAAAGCCCTTTTCCAAAACCTCTGGATTACACAGATCTTTTTACCAAGGATCCAGGCATTTCCAAGTCACTATTTCCAAAATACACATTAAAGAATTAGCACTGTCAAGATATACATTTTCATTCTCTCAGTCACCCAGCAACAAATCTCAAAATAGATTCTCAGTTCTTAACCTAATGCTGCAACTGTGTAAAGGCTATTTTGTGGTTAAACATCATTACACCATGTCAACTCCCACCAGAAGCTGAAGTGGTTTCCCAAGAAATAGATTATTTAATGTCTGGAAAACTAGAGTGTTCCTCAAACGATGGACTGACTTCACTTCTCAACAATTTTTTTTAGTATCTTGCCTGAGGACAAACAAAGCAGACGTCTCCCAGGCACTGGGAAAAGTCCTGGATTATGATACTGGACCTTTTTCTCCCCCATTTTTCCTCCCGATCTGTATGGTTTTATCAGAAAGTAGGGTGGAGGTGTCTGCTTATATCAAATGCCATGTTCTACTTTCATAGCCCTGCCCCCACAAGCTTTCAAATTTAAAACCCTAAACACAAATCACAGCAGCTTAGTTATTGCACATCAAAGCTGTCACTGTCACTCATTCTCAGGGGAGAAGAGACAACCCGACAGTTGACATTTACTATTTAGCTCACAGCATAAACAGGAACCAAAAAACAGTATCTCTTCTGCTGCTCTGGTAAGGCACTGATCCCACACTGCCCTGCAACAACCACACTACCAGGCCTAGTTCCAACTGCATCTGAGTTTTCCTCTTATTCTGTGCTTTTTGAAGTTCTCTTACCGGTCTTTTTAAACCCCTCATCACAATGAAAGTCACCCCAGTGTGTAGAACACACTCCAACAAGAGCATTCCTATGCTACAGAGGCAGTTTGTGACCACATACCTTCTTATTTTCAAGGGCATATACCTCTGCCAATTACAGAGACTGCTTGCACTGAAAACCAAAGAAACTTTCAAAGCTTTATTTTAACACAATTAAAGTAATTTGAAAGTAAGAAGCTGTCATCATGTGGCAGGCAAAACATACATGGGCTAATGTTATGTGTTCCAAAAGACCACTGCTTGGAAACTTCTAATCCCAGTCCAACACATCTACTGGCAACAGATTTCCAGTCTAGACTCTGCAAAAAGCTCCCAGAAAAGTAGTTTTTTCCACAACAGTCCATTCTGAGAGGAGGTCATGTGGCTGCAAATAGAAAATTTTGACATATCAAGTGAGTTGCTCTCCTCAGTAGAAGCAGTCAAAAAGCAAGGTTCATGGCAATGGGAATTTAACATGGAAAGCCTCTTGAACAACAAGACCATAGCAAGTTTCTGGCTAGAAGTGCAAAATGCCTGCACAGACAGGGCCATAGTGCACTAAAGGAGATCTCCAGGGCTGAGAGGAACAGCAAGGATGGTTTTGCAATAGGTGCAGACAGTATTGTCTGGGGATACATAGACTCCAAGAGGAAAAGGCATACAGTACTACACTGCCTTTCCTGAAACAACTCAGAACAGACTGCCATTGCTGCAAATTGTTTAAGGAGATGGATTTAAGCTTTCTTTCAAATGCTTCCTCAGTCAGCTTATGGTCAAGCAACCTTTGGAGAAAGCCAGTTTCAGCATCTGTTCATGGATTTCCAAATGTTACTCAGTTGCTCTGTTAAGAGTAATCTCATGTTAGTCAGCTGTCATGGGAATTTTGCAGCTCTCCTTCAGTAATGTATTGCCTGCAAATTTAAGCAGCAGAATACTAAATCACTCTTTCAGATTGTTAAACACACTGGGCAACATTTTCGGTAGTGTTTTCATGATTTGAGACAACCTCTCCCAACCAGTGGGACACGAGCACTTTGGAAAATTTCATTTGATGGTAATGTACCTGATATCAGAGCCATCCCATCAGGTATCTTCCTAATTTAAAGAAGATGCAATTCTGTTTTTCTTTGCTATTTACTTGCTGAGCTGCTATATCACTTTATAAAAACCTGTTCAAGCTGACAACAGAACAAACAATTTAGTGGAATCTCAATTATACCATCTAGAAGTGAGAAATTGCTGACATCTGCTTTATTTATTGTACTAAGACCCTTTCCTGGCACTCTGCCTCATCTCCTTTCTCCCACCTCATGCACTCTTGCTGCTTGTTACACAGAATCCCATTACTTCATATAGTCATTTCCTTTCCACATTTGTCTCTATTTTTTTTTTTTTTTTGCTGACAGGAACAAAAGAAAGAACAACTTTATTATTATAAGGATCTATTTGAAAATCAGTGTCTCACTTGCTTCCCTGAATTTAGAATTGCATCGTATATTGCCCTGGTTTCTCCCCTCTCAATACATCAGAGGCAAATTAATTCAGTTCTCAACATCTGACACAAAGCACTTGCAATGAGGGATATAGCAGTTAAGGTCTTATGTCTTCAATTATTTTTACTGAATTGCCCCTTCTTTTAAAATTTGCAGTCTTGTAAGAAGTATGTTTGAAAAAAGCTACAAGTTTGCTACTAGCTATTTCCAAGTAATTAAACTCATTAATCCAAACAGGGAGCAAGGGAAATAAAACTACTTTCTCCTTCACGCTTTTTCCCCTCCTCTTACTCCATAATAATTATAAATGGTCTTAACTCACAAAATATTATGACCAGTGCTTATTCATTCTGGTTTTTGCTGTCCTTATCTTTCTTCTGCAAGCCTTAAAACAGTAATTGCCCTGAAATTGAAAAGAATAAGAGGGTTTTCCCCACAGTAAACCTAAAACTTCATCAGCCTCTCAGAAACAAGGCTGTTTGTTGCTTCTTGCACTCTTTAATTCTCAGGTTTTTAGTTCACAATATTCAGATCTACAGTTTTACTTTCTCTGCAGCCTGCTTCCACTGTGATACAGAATATTTACTTTCTATCATCACTACCAGAAACGAGTTCTGAAAAGAGGATGCAGAACTCTCACACCTCAAGACCAGACACACGTAGATGCACAGGAACTAAGCTGAACTGTAAATTCAAAAGCCTGTACAACTAGAGCTGGTTGCACAGCAGCTCAGTGACTAACCTCCCAAGGAGACAGCTGGTCAGTTTACATAGCTGTGTGTGCTCGTGCATCTGCAGAAACAGGAAACAGGAGAACACAAGACAGAATGACCGCAGCTTTCTGTCCAGCACAGGGCACCCAGAAGCTTCACCTTTCCTCTGTGTTGGTTCAGCTGAACACCTAATATTTAAGAAACTCCATCCTTGTTGAAGTTTATAGACAGAAGTGCCCTCCACAGAAATAAGCAGACGAGAACACACCTGGAGATGGGCAGAGCTCAAAATACACTGAAGGATCACACACACATTGTCAGCAGCTACTGGAAAGCCATCCACATTTCCTGTTTTCACACAGATAAGTTAAATGCCTCCTTTCCCCAGCACACCAAATATCCTGTACTGTGCTCACACAGGAAACTACTTCTGCTCCTCCCTGGTGCCGAGAGGAACAGCTTATCTATGGCCCAGGCCTGCCATCCCCCGCAGGAAGAGCCACAGCTGTGCAGGAGCCATGAGTCATCCCAGCGGCACCCAGAGCAAGGGACACCCAGGACATGCCACCACTGCTTCCCAGAGCCACTTGGTGAACTACATCCTATGTCAACATGCAACAGAAGTCCTTATGGGCACACACAAAGATTAAAGCCTGTGAACACTTCAGCCTACACATATAATAATGTCTCTTCAATACACCGCCTTCCCTGCCTATTCAACAGTCCAATACACACAGCACTAGCAGTATTGCTCCAGACAAGGCTCCAGGCAATCACCAGCATTTCCAGCTGCACACCCTCCAACTGTGCTCAATCAAGGTAAGGGGTTTCTGTCTTGGACGCTCTGGGCCAGCTAATAATTTTAGGGCCCACACATTTGGAGAGGTTGTACAAAGTAGCCCTAACTCACTCTGGCAGGCAAAGAAGGCAATTCCCTTTGTTCTCTTCCCCAGGGACCAGTCAACCAATCTGTCTGACCCGACCTGATATTTTTATAGCAAATGGAACTGGAGAGGAAGTAGCAACCACATGGATTTTCCACCAGAGTCCAGCATATTTAGAGCCTTAATGCGAGTTTCCAGCACAAGTAACATCACAAAGGGAAGTGAACTTAGTGAAAAATGATCAACTGAATATTGCTCAGAGGTGAGGGTAATGCAACAGAATTGCAAGAGTCAGGAGTTAAGTTTGACAAAATAATTTTTGTTGCTAAACAAGACCTTATAAAAATACAATTACTTCCCAAGGAACCACCCTGAAATCCTGTGCCTGGACACAGAAACAGTTTTTTCATGCCACGAGATGAGTGGAAGGCAGACAATGAATAGGACACATGTGCTGCCCATTTCCTTTGGCTGAAATACACAAGACAAACAAGTATAACGCAACTTCCTGTAAGCATGACTACAGGATAGTTCTCTACATACAGCTATGATCACAACATAGACCCTTTAACCTTTCCATCAGGAAATTCTCAGGCAGTCACTCTAAGTCAGTAAGCAAGAATGCTATCAGAAACAATTTCATATCTGCCAGCCCACACTTAGGCCAATAAACAACCAGCTTCCTTGCAACAATAGTAACCCACTTTTAACATGGCATGTACACCTTCATCAACCCTTCAGGATCTATGCGGGAAGGAGCGGGGAAAATTGACAGAGGTAACTAGCAAGCAGCTTTTCATGCCCGGGGGGGTTGTGGTATAATCCCCTTTTTGAAATGCTAATGTCATTACAACCATAGCATCAGAAGACAAGCATGGGGCCTGAGTGACAGAGCCTCTGCTGTGCCCTTACACAGATGATTTAAACTGAACCTTTTGTAACTCCCCTCCCCAAAGCTCCCTGCCCAGCATCATGCTTGACAGGAGCTGCAGCTGCCATCCGACCCTCCCGAGGAGCAGGGGTGCAAAGATCAAGCTGATGAATTAATGTGTGCAGGCCAGGGGCGCAGCAGCCTGTGCTGCAGCCTTGTGATCCCTGAACACACACGCCAGGACAAAGATGGGCTCCGGCAAGACTGAAACAAGACAAAGCAAAAGGTCCCCGACCGCTCTCTTGCTACTGCTAAACAACTGCACAACAGTAAAAATCATTACAGCTGCTCATTAAACTGGGCACAGCACATACCAGTGTAGGAGAGCAAGGCTCAAAGAAACTAATCAAGATGAATACATCCATCCTTCCACCCGGGGAACCAGCTCAGCCTTGGAAGAAATTCCTCCCATGGAGAAAGCTGCTCCAAAGGGACAGAGCACAGAGAACTTCCCCGGCAAAAGCAACTGGACCTATTTGCTGTGATGAGATTGGAGATCACACCAGGCACCACAAGTCTCATCTTGCCATCACATGATAATTAACAATTGACAGATGGTTACCAGAGGGCTTTCTAGTTTTGTTTTCAATTCAGTTTTCATTTCCTCTGATACCAGTCAGGGAAAACCAACTTCAAGTGATGATACTGTTGTAAATACTACAGGATTTACTGCAAAAGTGTTTCCTGTAACTTACCATTTCCTACCATCTCCCACTATATGAAAAAAGACATCATGACCACAATGCCTGAGAAGTAAATCAAGCTAAGTTTCACACCAAGTGGAACACAGGTTAACCGGAAAAGCAAACTACAGACTGAAACATTTCCCATTCACAAACACCGCTGCATTTACAGCAATTCCCACTTCATCATGACAGTGGGTGAAGCTACCCTAACCCCACAGTCAAAGCTGGGCAAAGCAGGTGATTGTTCTGCTCTGCTCTGCTGCGGCCTCACCTTGAGTCCTGTGTGCAGTTTTGGGCACCACAGTATAAGAAAGGCATTAAGCTGTTAGAGATTGTCCAAAGGAGGGCCACAGGGATGGGGAAGGGTCTGGAGGGGAAGCCAAGTGAGGAGCAGCTGAGGTCACTTGGTCTGTTCAGCCTGCAGGAGACTGAGGGGGACATCACTGTGGTCTTCAGCATCCTCACGAGGGGAAGCGCCAGGTACTGATCTCTTCACTCTTGTGACCAGTGACAGGATTTAATAAAATGACATGACGTTGTGTCAGGGGAGGTTTAGGTTGGATACCAGGAAAAAGTTTTTCAAGAGGGTGGCTGGGTACTGGAACAGGCTCCCCAGTGAAGCAGTCACGGCACCAGCCTGACAGAGTTTAAGAAGTATTTGGACAATGCTCTCAGGCACATGGTGTGATTCTTGGGGTGTTCTGTGCAGGGCCAGGAGTTGGACTTAATACTCCTGATGAATCCCTTCCAACTCAGCATATCATATGAGTCCACGAAATAATTTGTAAGAGCCCCTAATCCCATTCCTGCTCAGGTGTTTTAACTCTTACCTATAGAAAATTATCTGCATTTAATGAGGAGGCCAGCCTCTACTGCCACAGAAAGAAGAAAGGTGACAGACCACTCTGGAAACAGAGATGTGTTTGGTTTCATTTGTGCACAGTGCATGCTGGCAAGCAGCTTTGAAACCCTGGGTTCAGTGGCAGCTTTTTAGAAATGAAACCACAAAAGCTCAGATTCTGCAGGCATTCTCCCTTGGTGCTACTAACAAAAGTCAGGAGAAAAATTTCCTCCATCTGAAGCAACTAATTAAGTCAAGAGTTGAGTGGATAGAAACAGACTTAATGATAAGATACCTTCCTGCTGTCAGAGGATGTAGAACAGACATTAATTTTCATCCTCTCAAATCCCTCCTTAGCAGCCAATGCAGCCAAGCATGAAATACTCCTGACCTGCCTCAGACAACTGGCCAGAGGTATGCAGTAAAATAGCTATGAATTTGCTCACCTTGACTGCAGTCAGAGAATGAATCTCTTCACAACACCCCTAGTTAGCAGCTTATACCAGCCTCTGTTTTACTAACAGCAAGAATCAAGGATGCTAAAAGTGGCCCTACCTGTGTCCCAGAGGACAGGCTGCAATGCTCTTTTCCCCCATGCAGTCATACCACTGCCTGCCCAAGGACTCAACTCATACACAGGATAAGTTCATGACTGGAAAGACCTGGTTAAAGACATCACCAAGGCTATATTGACAGGAAAAATATAAAACAAAAAAAACAAACAAACTAAAAAAAAATCCAAATCAAAAAAACAACAAAACAAACAAAAAATTCTAGTTCTCTGAAAAGGTGCTCCAGCCCTGAGGAGTCTCCACAGCTGGAGGCATGTGCCAAGAGGCAGTCAGTTCTCCAGGGTGCTAAGAGGAGGCAGAGCTTCTCACAGGAGCTAACCTCTTTCAGCACAGCCCCCACACTGCACTTCCAGGGTGTTTGCCCAGCAGAGGCATGGCCTTATATCAGCAGACAGCGATCTGGCCACCACTGCACACACCTCCTCTCCCATACAGCACAAGTGTGCTAACATGGCTGGGCTGCCAGTCTTGTGATCTGCTTCTGTGTTTCACTACCAGCGACAAAAATTTACAAAGATCCTGACAGCTCAGCTCTCCCAGCACTGTATATCTTCCCTGAACTGCTCTGAAAGTGGAGTCCAGCTTACTAAATGCCATGGAGGAAACAGTCACCATCAAAGCACGAACTGTCAACTTGAAGGTAACATTTAAATATTTGAGAAGTAAATGCAAATAAAGAGATTCAAAGTAAGAAGGGCTTTGGGCTAATGACAGTAACATTTGCAGCAAGACTAGTTTGCTGGGAAAGGCAAAGAACTGGAGGACTAAAACAATAAAAGTGTAAAAAAAACAAACCTACCACCTTCATGGGTTTCACTAAGACTTGCTCTTAAAGGCATATTCACTGCTGCTTGTGATTTTATTCAAATTTCTCAGCTTACATATGAAAAATTAGTAATTTCCTCATTTGAGAGAAAAGTGACAGCTGAACCCAAACAGGCAAATGATAAAGCTTTTACCTTTTCTTAGTATGGTACAACCTAAGTCATTTACACCAAAGAAAATGTTTACAATGAAACCTGAAGGTTGTTCTCCAGGCACATTCAACTGTTACTTTTGCTAGGGAAAGCAAAACCAGCGACAGAAGGGAAGCTTTAGGATAATACAGAACATTACAGATACTTTATATACTTTGCCTGTGCAAAAGAGAAGATGTGCTGCAGCACAAAGCATGGCTCAACACAACTCGTACAGTATGGGTCCTGTTCAAAAAGCACACCAGCAGGCCCAAAACTTGAACTACTGGAGACAGGTTACACAGCAGGGGCATCCCCAGGGCTCAAGAGTTTCAATGATAGCTGCTCTGAAGTTACAAGAGGAATGGGCACAAGGAAACTGTTAGAAATCCACATTTCTCTCCTCCATGACAGAGATATATCAACAGCTGTGAGTTTTTTATGACACACCAGAAGCACATTCCTAAAGGCCTCGGCAGCATCAGCTAAGTCTCCTGGAGGTTAAGTCTCCAGGATGCTGGTGGTCCAGAATAAAGGCAGCACAAGAAGATACTTACCCACCCTAATATAATTTCATTCCACACTTACAGTAACATACAGACCTCACCTGGAAGGGATCATCATCGGCAAGAAGTGTTGACAAGGATCTAGGGCAGCTTTAATATGTTTATCTTCTTTACAAAAAGGATTCCTTTACAGGGGTGAAGCAGCCAAACAAATGCAGGATAGGGGGAAGAGCAAAGCAGATTTTAACTATTAAACTGAACACAAACTAAGAAAAGCATAACTTTGAGAAGTCAGATGCTATTCTAAATATGGTAGCAACTTCCACTTGAAATTCCTCCCTACATCATCTTTCACAGAAAATTGCTATATGGTCTTTCACAATCTCACCCTCCAAATCACCATCCACAATGTTAGAGTACTTATAGACAGGCACAGCCAGCAGTCCTGTAATTGGCATCTTCACCTTGATCTGCTTCTGCCTCAGATTTCTGCACTGAAGCTTCAGTCCCTGGAGGGCACACCCATTTCATAACCTTTAAAATTCTCAAACTCTGCCAGTGTCTCACAAGTCAGTCTTGTTGCCTACAGAAAAGCTTCAAAATCCTTATGTTGTAGAGGCATCCTCCTGCATTAAGACACTCTGACCTACCCTTAAAAAATAAACACATATATGTTTTTCTACTAAAGTTCTCCTTTCCAAGGCCATACTATTCTCTAATGTTCTAATCTACTTGCATAAATAAAACACTACCTTCTTTTAGGATTTGCACTACTTAACCACCAAGCCACTAATTTGCTTTATAAACCACTAGGATCTTTTTCACAACTCCACCTCTGGAAACAGTCACCCTCCTGTTTTGCTGCACTCCTTTCCCCTCCTCTCCTTCCTAGAATCTTATTCTCTACTGATCCTCATTGATGTTCAATCTCTTCTACCACCTTCCTACAAATCCCCATTTGCCTTACAACATTGGTAAGAGCACAAAAATTTTTTTTTTCTTTCTGGACAGTTTTATGAGTGCCTAAGGATATGTCTGACACAAACCTCTTTATACACTATGTTGGTCTTTTTCTCAGGACATACAAAATGTTCTTTCTAGCCAGAAATGCAGCAGCAGCATTCGACTTTCTAATTAAAACTCTGCACGTGTCAAAGCTCACCATGTTTCTTCCCTGTCTGTGAGCTGAAAACTCAAGACAACATCCACCAGAGGTGCTTATCTCACTCTACAGCAAGGCAACATTTTTCAAGTAAGACATATTTTCCCTTTACTGACAAAGTAAAAGATGTATCTCAAAAGCAGCAGCAATGGTGGTTTTTTGCTCTCAAACAAGAAACATTTTCCCAGTTGAATTAAGATGACTTGCTAGACCTAAAATGCTGAGCCCTACAGGATTTCAATATGCCCTTTTGTTACCCTACTGTTCAATTCTTTGGCTTCTGCTCCCACTGAAATGCTTCTTGCCGTGCCAGGTAGATAAACACACTTATTTTTGCATTTACAGCATTGGACCTATAAAGAGGGAACACAAGAGGCATCTCCACCCAGCACCAACCATGCCAAAGTACACAAGCAATGAGGGAGCATCCCAACAACCTCTGGAGATTAGGCAGTCTTCTCAGTACAAAAAAATCCAGTAGTTCCCTTCCCTGTTCCATAATCAAAGGATCACTGTACTTGGCTGGGTCAAAAGTTCATTTTATTCTTCAACAGTTTAGCAACAAACCCGCTCCAGCCCAATCCATCTAGCACATCCTGTAACTCATCTATGCAGCCCCACACCTAAGGGGTTACTTCAAATCCCTTTAACAACATCTGGAAACAGTCCTCCAACTCCAATGCCACACTTTGCAGAAGCAGAGCCTCGGGAACTCCTGTTTGCAAGGGAAGATGAACGCTCCCCAGAGGTTTCAGTTTCTTAAAAGGAAAATGTGTTTTTATATGCAGACCAGCACACACAGATAAGCAGGTACAACTTCTTGTGACAATACCATAATCCTGTTCCAATTACTTTCACAAAGGTACAAACATTTCTGAGCTTTCTGTTCAAGTGCCTTTAGTACCATCTTCACTCCTGACTACTGGCAGCTTGTTACCAGCAGTGTTTTAGCAATCCTCATCTAGACACAGATTCCCAGCTTGAGCAAAGCCTTGACAGATTCAGCCACAAAAGCTGAAGACTCAACAATCTACAGTTTCCTGCCTTGCCTTACCACTTGTTTCTTCCTTATCACCCATGTCAGCATGCTGAGGTCATATCCACAGCTTCACACACCACACACCAGCTATTCCAGCAGTATTTGCAGTAACAGCCCAGGCTGAAGTTTGCCACAGTTCCACAGCAAATGTACTTCCTGCTCTGCCATCCCCACTGCACAATCTCTTCGGCTGGCAGCATGAACAGGAAGTGGTAACCACTTGTGGTACTTCAGTTAAACATAAGGGCTGGAGAAGCAATGGCAGACATAGGTTGCACAGATGAAAAACATGAAAAACATATTCTAAAAAAATAGCACCTCAGCTGCACTGGGGTGCAAAGGATTCAAAAGGGACAGAAGCAGGAAAGGAACTGGGACAAGGCAATAAAGAAGCCAACTTTCTTCTATCCCACTGCTAGGGCTTTTCCTGTAATACTAGGGAAAAACCCAAACTCTTAACCCCCACTTTCTGAAGACCAAAATTTGGTAGGTGGTAAAATTCCCCTCCCACACCTCTAAATTCTTCTTCATTAATCCATTCCCCTCAGATTTTGTTCCTGTGGATTTTTTGTTTTTGTTTTTTTCAGAGAAGAGGGAAGGTCAGACTAAACAAATCATATTTCAGAGTTTAACAAAAATGGACAGAAAATTTTATTTTATATATTTAGAAGAGATAAGGAAACCAAATATGCTTCTCAACTCCTTTCAAAGTTGCATGCATCCATAACATGGACACTGGAAAGACTTTAGACTCTTTCTGAGCACATGAAAAACAGGAGTATCCAATGGAATATATCAAGAATCATGCTGAGATGTTCACTATCCTTGATTAAAGGAAATGAAAGATTTTTTACCTCAGCCTGTCCTCCCTCTCCTCTCAATACTGTCAGCCTCTCAAAACTCTCACAAGCAGCATGTCTCTGCATTTAATGAAATATTTATCCTGATTTGTTGTTTTCTTGAGTTATTTGAAGTTAAATGCTGCAGAAGGCACAAGGATCCTTTCCAAGCACAGTGAAAGATATGAAGCTGATCTCTCTCTCTCAAACTGAGGGCAGACATCATTCCCAAATCCAAGGATCAAAAATGAAAATGGGGCATAGAGATGAATCTCAAGCCTATCCAACACAACAAAAAGTATAATGGGAATCCTAGCTCACAGACACATATTAACCAGTAAAATATTGCACTCATTTTTCATAGTACAGCAGTGAATTTAAGTTTACTCACATGCAGGTCCTTTGGATTTGCTTAGCCAACCTAGGACAGACAAAAGGAAAATTCATTATTATTATTATTATGCTATCATGGTTTAAGCCAGCAGTTAGCTAAGCATCACAAAGCTTTAATTAATTCTTCAGCCACTAGAACTCATTAAAATTAAACAACTTACGTGGCTTCTTGAGATTCTTGTTACTCCCTTCAAGGCATTTACTTAAGTAACACTGCCTGGGTCAGAGTATGTAGCAGTGTGAATATTACTATCATTATATGAATAGTCTAATTCTGAGCCTATCTATATCTGCTTCCTGCTTCCTTCGCAGCCTGGCCATTATTATGCAGCTCCTCACCATGCTCTTCCATACCACTCTGCTCTTTTTCAGCTCTGCAAAGGAACTGGGAAGAGGAATTGCTCCTGAAAATGGTCCCCCTTCCCTCCACAAAGAAGGCCATGCTGCTTTGGGCTGACACTGTAATTTCTCCAAACCCACACTTACATGAAGCATACAGGTTAGAATCAAGATCATCTGTACATGCATGACACTTTACACATTTCTGTCTGGCAATCCAGTGCTATAGTGTCCTTGTTTTCATGGCCATTGAATTCATCCCTAGCTGTATAAATGCCTTCCCTTCAGCTGCATAATCAGAGACAAAGGAAACCTCTGCTTCACAGAGATTCCCAAAGAATAGGAACAAGTCTGAATCTGCTCAATGAGTGAAGTGTTCTAACAAGCTGCTCTGTGCAATGCAAACAAATACCAGCAGTATCCAAAGCTTCTGTGCAGAGTAACCTTGGCACTGAAAAGACCTTAGAAAAGCAAGCAGCAGATTGGCTGCATTTGTGTCACAGACAACACACAGGAATGAAGTATTTTCAGTTTATTCAAGCTGAATTTATCACTTTAATGGCACTCCTAAAAATTGAAGAGCCAACTTTATAGCATTTTGCACATGCAGTCAACAAAAATCAGACTGTGTCTAAATCTAAGTGGACTTAGATTCACTGAGCCTGCATTACTATTAATTTTTAAAGGTTAATATTTAAACTCTCTCCTTTATAGGTATTGATATTTCCTTAATTCGGGATGTTTAATACTTTTACCAACACATTCACTTGCATTTCCCAGGAACAGGTGATGGTTTTATCAATAATGAAAGGCCCAACCTGTTTTGATAGGTTTCTGACAGAGCCAGTCATGAATCCAAAAGAGATTACACATTTGAAACATAAATCATAGGAAGCTTTCAGAGTATTTTACAGACTACACGTTAAAATTTAATGAACAACTTAATCTGATCCACTGTCATTCTTCCAAAAATAGCCTGGCCAGGCAGAAGGACCATTGTGAATAAGATATAAATACAAGGCCTTAAGGGACAGAGATGGGAGGGAGAGGGGGAAAAATTACAAGTCACAGCAACAGAGAGAAAATGGAGAAGCATTATCTGTGGAAATGCAGATAAAAAGGTTGTCATTGCTCCTCTCCAATGCTTCAGAAATTTCCCACTACCTACTAAGCATCCTGGCTCTCAGCTACACTCCAGTTGAACCCTCAAAGAAACAGAAAAGACAGATGAAAAACTAAGCCTCAGTATTTCTGAGGAGCTTTCCAAGTCTCCTTGCGTGCTCATTCCTTCACTATTTCCCGCAACTAATCTTGGAGAACTTGCCAGAGAAGGAAAAACACTACAACAGTGATAAAGCTCAAAAAATATTCCAGAGCAGTGCTCAAGTTTCCATAAATCCTCCTCCTCTGACACAGCTTCTCTGCTTGCCCACTACCTAACACTGCATTTGTTTTGTGTTAAAATGTGTGCAGTGGTTATTTTCATATTCATGGATATCTTCCCATGAAAAGGGAACAGCTTCCCCAAATTCTGCAGTATGCTTAGTGACTAAGCAACTTATATTCATCTCATGGCACTTGAGGATATTTGGATAGATTGCTAGAGACAAAGTGCTGAGGATTTTTCTTAAAAATCCATGCATAAATAAAATTGATTTATTACCAGAGGACAGAGCAGATACTTGCTGACTGAAAATGAGTCTGCTCTCTGCATTAACCACATGGCAAAGAGAACATCTTCCTGCCCAGATCATGAATATATCTCTAAGCTTCCTGGAACTTAAGCAATAGAATTTCTAAGCAGCAAAATGATTGCAATACAATATACCTCATATGGTTTTATACATATGAATCACAAGCTCTGCTTTCTCACTCAGAGCTGAGCCAGGCATTGTCTCCATGCTTGTCTTTTTATGAGAACATTCTTCAGCTTTTGTAGCAATTTTGAGCTTGTCACACTGGCTCCACATTCAAGATAAGCATTACCACCACGAGATTTAATACAGTCTCTTGCTTCATGTTAACATCGTTTTACTCTGCTTGCTCTGAATGACTTTGCTATGCAAAGTAACAAAGTGAGGATGGAGAGGTGGCTGGGGGACAAAGATGAGGGAAAGACAATTTTCCAAGCGCCTTGCCAGTACTCTTTGTTTCTCCATCTGCTCTCTGCTCCTCAGCTGACTTGCTCATTAATGTTACTCATGGCTGGCACGCTGCTGCAGGTGCTGCTCTCTGGACCCATGACACATCACTGAGCACCCCCATCCCTCCCAGCAATTGGCTTTTGGGTTGCTACATCCCAGTCTCAGAAAAACTGCGCATGGAACTGCTTCTCTTCAGAGCTACAGCCAGGACTTCTTCCCCTGCATGTCTTGCCCTCTGCTATGATCCTGGCTCCCCTCTGTTTTCTCACTTCCCCTGCAGGAAATGGTTCCTGCCTAGCCACTATAATCCTGTTTAGCTGATGATCTGCCTTGATCAGTTCACCACAACTGGTTCCAGATCCTGAAGTAAAAAGAACACAGAAAGGGAAACGCAATGCAGAATCACTCTTTAGTCTTCTGGCATGCCTAACTAGTGCTTTTGTAATGTGATTGGATGTCTCAAAAATTATATTAAAAATATTGCCAGTATTGTGGCAGCTTTTCCCCATCCAGCAGCCCATGCAGCACAAGGCATTTGCATATTGACTGCAGTCTCAGTTGAAGGTGCTGCAGTGCCTAATATGGGGTTTCAGACGGTGATGGTGCCCCAGGCTGGGAGGTGTATCTGACAGGCATACATCTGAAATGAGGCAGTGACACTATCACCACCACCAACAAGGCTGGAAAAAAAAACCCAAAAACATGGATAGCCCAGATTCAAAAAGATCTTGTCCCTTTCCCACTGTCACTAACTATTCATGACAATTTGTCATGCTCTCAAGGGTGTCTTCCCCACCCCCTCATTACCTACAAGACCAAAATCAGGTCAGGAAGACATACAAGCCTGAGATATCTGATTTCAGCAGTCTCTCCCTTCCAACTCAAAGAGCCAGGAATAGCAAAAGGAAATCAACTCCTTCTCCAGAAGTTTTCAGCACCAGCAGACTTTTCCATACAGGATCACTTCAACTTTGAGTGAATTTGGCATCTAATGTTTATTCTGCTCTACCACACTGATTCCTGGAGGAATGTTGGCTACATGTCATTCTCAGGTGCCATGATATGTCAAATAAATAGGACTTTTTAGAGTTATGTCAAGAACTGAGGTTTTCTTTACATAGGCAAGCTAATGCTCTATGTTACAACAGCTGCTCAAGTCAAATCTGTCTTTTTGGGATTAACTCCTTCAAAGTTCTTGCAAGAGCAAACGAAGTTCCTCCTTCCACCTCATGCCTCCTATGACCAGACATCTCTCTAAAGACAAAAACTAGGTCATGGCTGGTCTGAGAAAAAAAAGACATATTTTAGGGTATACTGGGTAATCAAGCACATACTTCACATCACATACTACCTTCTGAGTATCCAGCATATTTCCTTCTTCCACTCATTTCTAAAAGGCAGATCTCCTATCTCTGATGACATTTTTCATATCATCCCATTCCACTGCTATTTACACTATTCACAAGACTCATCTTGATGAAACACCAAGAGATGAGGGGAGAGGGACAACTTAAGCTGAAAAGAGGATCTAATAGAGGGGTGCAGGTAGAAGGTGTTAAGGTGTCAAAGACAGCATACAAGGAAATGCTGAACAGATTCATTCTGGACAAAAAAGCTGGACACAATCTCTACTTCTATCCCTTCACATGAGCAGTTGCTACAGGGCACATAGATAACACTGTCTACACGAGAATGCCTCGCAACAAAAACACAGTCCATGCTCTTGAGATGCCCCAAGTGTCCCCAGCTGCAGTGAAGGGATAAGAATGGAGGGGAAAAAACCCATGGGAATCAAAACTACAAGATAAAAGACAAGCACTTATTGACAAATACGCAGGACTCATTCAGTCCAGACACTTCATGCTCTGCTCAACAAGTAGTGATGGAATTTTTCCTGTGAATGCTGAAAGATATGTACAAATACAACAGCCATCTCCAGTTTTCACCTAAAAATATACAGCCACTTCCAAACTTATATACCTCCCCCTCCCTGTAGTGTCTAAAAAGGTTTCACTTACCTGTGGACTGTGCTTCCAAGATAAAGGAACCAAAGATAACTAGCAGACGAAATAACCCATGGCCAGTCAAGGCAAGAGATGATCCTGTGTTGCTCTTTGATGCTACCATTCCATGGCACATCTTTTACCCACCAAGGTTTCTTTTCTAAAAATTTCTGAACGATCTGGTTGATCAGGAGCACCTTGTCTAAAATAAAACAGAAAGCAAGAAAAGGTATTGAGCCAAACATCTACAACATCTGGAGAGAGAAAAGACAAAGTTAGAAACAAAGAGAAACCTTTTACATGTTCTAGCACTGAGGAATCTTACTAAGTATTCACAGTTCTCAAGGTAACAGGAGCAGAAAAAGCAATCTTTCATACAGGAAAGACAAAAAGGAGCTGTATTAGAGAGACACCATAACTTTTCACTCACTGTCTGATGTTTCAAATGTGAAGACTGCCTAACTTACAATTAATTTTAGCATTTCAAGACAGCCCCAGAGGACATAGCATCTGGAGGATTTGTTTCAAAAATTCTTCAAGAGAGCCAGTCTTCCTACACCCCCACCACTTTTCAGAAGGTCTCTGAGACACAGCAGACTGTACCAGACAGCTAGGATAAATCAATCAAATGCTTCTTCAGCCGCCTGGAGAGGCACAGCAATCCCGACAGCCAGCCAGCAGGCAAACACATGCTTATGAGGAGGAGTGTAAAACAACTTGCAAACCTCAGGTATAATGTACTGACAGGACAGAGCATAGCAATTAAAACTGCAGGATGTGACACTGCTCATACCTGAGCACTGAGGGATTCACCCACAGCCTATGAGGCACTGTCACAGCAAAAACAGCCTTGTACACAAACACACAAAGCACAGCTGGGAAACAGAGAAAGCACAAATATGAACCCTTACTTTTAATGAAGACCCAGCAGAACACATATTTCACCAACCCACTATAGTTTTAATCTGCAAGGCCTCCAATGGTAACCACATCAACAAACAAAAAACCAACCAACCAAAAAACACCCTGAAGAAACAAATCAACCAATAAAACAAAAACAACCAAAAAAACCCCCACATGGAAACACATTTCAACACCTGTATCCTGTTTTTCATTACACACCTGAAGCTCTCACGTGAAAAAAAATTTGCTAAAATTAATAGTTTTACACCTGAAAACAGGAATATTTTAATTCTGAGGAAAACCCCATTCAGCAACAGCTTCTTTAGTTAAATGAATATGCAGACAGAAGGGGGATTAGGTTTTTTATTTGGCCAAGTTTCCCACAGAAATTCAAAATTGCTGGATAATCTCAAAGAGATCTGAGAAGTGCAAAGGCAGGTATTGTACTCTTTTGTACCTTGTGAAGACAAAGAGGATATCTGGGTTAGCACTCCTACTACTAGGGAAGGCAGAACCTTCAGATCCTTAAGTACTTCCAAGATTAAAGCAATACACCAGCACTGACTAGAGAAACACACGACTTAAACAGCCTCAGCTCACATTTCCAATTACTCAGGCAAAACAGTAGATGCATTATGGGAGGGAATATGATTTGCCAGTAAACCTGGTAGCCATTCTAGTGAAAAGAAGATTTTTCCTTAGTTCCATGTCACTACTATGCTCATATATACTTCACAAATGGGCTGTCCTTAAAATTTGGTTCTTTTCAGTCTTTCTCAAAGAAAAATTTTTTGTCTGCATACACCCTGCCTCGAAATGTCATTTCAAGATGATATTTAAAGTGTCATGTGTATTGGAGCTGCTGCTACAATAAAATCTGTGTCCACCCCTTTTATTTCTTGCTTCATTTGGAGGGGGAGGGAGAGGTGTGAATCTCTCCCACTATGCCTGTAGCACAGCCTATAGATTTC
>VZTT01060696.1:28674-59831 GCA_013400855.1 Buphagus erythrorhynchus
TCATGTATTCGTGTAGGGCATGGATAAGGAGACAATGCTTTGTTCAGCAAACTTCCACCATGCAGAATGGAATATGGATACTTTCACTTACCTGCTAGAATACCTTCAGTAACAATTAGACCATGGAATGAAAAAAAATACTCCATGTGAAGAAAGCCAAGCCAGTTGCTCTGTATATCTGCCCTGTCCTTTCAAGTCAGACCTCCTGCATGGCATCTAAGTTCATATTCAATTGGAAGAGGCCAGCCTATATTCCAGGCCAATAGATGGCTGCTCTCCTCCAAAAGTCACTGCTCTACACAGAATTAAAGCTCTGAAAAAGCAATGCACCATCTTCAACAAACGCCCTTCTGATTAGAGCAAGAAAGCTCTGTCCTCCCTATTCCAATTTAATGAAGCCTCATTAGTATAAGAACTTCTGAAAGTATTGCCAAGGTATCTTTTAAAAGTGGCCCTCCCTGCCCTTGGAACAATGTATGTCAGATGACATAGCACCTAGGAGAGGTAGGAAGAGGGCATGCAATTATCACAAAATTTGCTGAGCCACCTGAGGTGTGCTACCTTTCCCCAGAGGTATTTTCCTCCCCCAAAGACTGCATCTAGAAGTCAGCAGTCCAGTTCTGGTCTCTGAACAGCACACAAGTTAGAAATACCTAAAACTAGGGGAATCCCTAAATCTTCAGGGGGAATCAATTATTGCTTATTCTTGATCCACTAACAGATTGCTTCAAAGCACAGCACGGTTTCTCTCTTTCAAAATTGGACATGGTTTCCACACCTCTTTTTATCTACCAAGTCACTTGAATCCCAGGTTACAAGTATCCTGTCTATCACAGGCCTGAGGCTGCCACTTCAGGAATGTTGTAAATTAATGCTGTTATGCCTACAGAAACATTCCACTAAGCTGATTTAGTTCAGTGTGGATTTGAAGGAGACACAAGGGTAGCCAGCCCATTCAGTGGGTGACAGCATAGACAAACCCCTTAGGATTGTCAGGAGACATGGGGTACAGGTACTGCTTGCAAGGATTCTCTCGTTGGGCTTCAGCCAAGTTACAAAACTTGTTCCCAGCCTTGACTGCTCCCTGGAAAAATAAGAAGAAGAGAGAGATTCTGACTAGATAAGAAACTATCCCTTTTCCCTAGAGGAGAGCTGATTTGGAGGCTATTTAGACAGATGTTCAATTCTCTGAAAATTGACTTGTTTTAGCACACTCCTTATACCTACAGCTCAAGGGGAAGCAGCTTTCATAACAACTCCTCAGGCCTCCACTGCCTGAAGTTAGCTGGAGTGCAGTGTAGATCACACGCATTTGTCAGACATACTCCCAGGGGCATAGCTTAACAATTCAGGGGTTTGGGAGAATCAAAGTGTACACAAAGCACTAAGGAATGGGCTGGTTTCTTTAATGGATACTAAGAACAATAAGGCAAAAGCTGACAGTAGCACAAATATGAAGAGCAAGGACATTTCAGACCCATTTCACATGCCACAGCCTAGGCTGAAGGGTTATGTAAGGATTAAGTTTAAACAAAGATGTTTTCAAAGATAATATTTAGTACAGCCAGCAGTGCCCATAAATACAGTAAGCAGTGGAGGAGATTTTTCTCTGTTAAAAGTATATCAGTCAATAAAGGTGGAGGGTTTTTTTGCCTTTTTTATAAGGTGAACCTTGAAAGACACCTACGAAATATGGATAAGACAATAAACCACCCTCTATATCCACAAAGTCAATATCCACACACCTTCTTAGGGAATGCAATGAACAAGTGAAAAAGTACCCATTTGCTCCCAGCTTACAGACATCTCCAGCTCTTTCTTCAAAGTCTTGGCATCAAGCAAGCTTCCCAGTTATGCTTCAGCAAGAACTCCCCTTGTTGCATGGCCAGCCCTGCTTGCACGGGGAACAGCGGTTTGCTTCTACATAAAGTCCTCAAGCACACATCAGCTTCCTCTGAAAGCATGCAGGCCAGACTTCCTGCTTGCTCTTACACCACCAGCAGCCCTTTCCAAAGATGACACACTCAAATATGGCAGGAGCTCTCTTTAAGATAAGCTCTTTGGGGACCTTTGCCATGTATCTTCCAGACCTTCAGAAGCTGCCAACTCATATCCCTTGATCCACAATCCCTTTATAAGCATGAGTAAATTTTCACAGGATTATGACTTAATTTTCTTACTTTTCTTATTTTGTCACAGAAGGACTCCTAGGTCCACATGTAAAAACATTTTTTGGAAGGCCATATGCTCAGGACATGCTCTAGACAACCAAAGACTGGACAGTCTGAAGCTCTCTAGTTGCTCAAAATGCCTGGCACAGTTATGTCCTGTGTCACTGTTGTTGGAAAACAGGTCTTCAACCTGAATTCTTCAAAGTTTATTTAGGGAAGTGTTCAGAATGTTTGGAATGCTACTGGCTTGCTTTTAAATACCATACTTGAAACTTACAAAAGAAAATTAGCTATCGTCATGCACATAAGAAATCTCTATTTTATCCACATGATTTCTCCCTAACAGAATAATACTCAGACATTGTTTGCTAACTCTTGAATGCACACAGCAAAGATCTTAGCAGTGGCATGAGTGATGGGTGTGCACAGCATAGCTTTTGAAAAGCTAAGCACAAGCATTGTTCTTGCCTCATGGTCATGCTGCAAGTGAAATCTAATGTAAGCAGTGTGGTTTAGAGGATTTAACCTTCACCCTTAGTTGTATCCTTATTTTACCTGCTTTCAAAGAGCAGTTGAGCTTTAAAGCAAAAAAGTCATCCTCTTGGCTGCTAAATAAAAAAATACAGAAAAATCAAGTCCAAGTGACAGCAGAGGAAAGAAATCCTTCATTCCACTTACTTTCTGTGGTTAAACCAGTTTAGTTGAAAGCTTTTACAAACAGAATTGTACTTTTAACATTTAGAGATAGCTTCACAATTCAATTACACTATCCAGTTTAAGTCAGGAACAAAGAAGAAACCAAAGCCTTTGAAAGTTACCTGCAGGCAGTTCAGAAAAATCTTAATTATCTAACTTTTCAGCACAGCCAACTCTCAATTATTCAGGATAATGGGAAAAGGTGGAAGAGGAAAGGAGGAAATACAAAAAGCCAAACAACCTGTAACATTCCTCCTGCCCAGCAACCAGATGATGTGTTTGGTAGCTTCATTTTACACCTTCATATTTGAGTTATAAAAAGGCAGGTTTCTGTATAGCACAGTCACGGCATAAAGCAGATGGGCAGATTGCACATATTCCCTGCTACAAAGAAGAATCACTAGGAAATACCAAGGTGCTTATTCGGGACATTGGAATCAGTGTACACCCTACTGCAAACAACTCCATTGCTGAAGGGGAATCTGAATAGTTGGATTTCCTTCCTCATTCCCTAACTTTGTCAAAGGTTTGATCTACGACCTTCAGATTTGGCTGTTTCTTTCATATAATTGTTTTGATTTAGTTTTTACCTGCACTCTCCCATGAATGTTTCTAGAACACTTCTTTAAATTTCAAAATGTTAAATTTGAAAAAAAAATCCCAACAAACTAAACCAACAATTGGTGATGCACAACTTCTATTTTCAAGAGGGAGCATTAGAGTTTGCACAGAAAGAAGCCTGCTGGACAGGTTAAACTCTGAAAATCCATTTTAATCTCTGATAAATGGCATGTACCTAACTCTCCATAGACTCACTACGGCACACCCAAGCTTTAAGCCAGGGAACTGGATTTTTCACTACTGGATAATTAGTACCTTACAGCTAGTAAAGTCATACCAATATTCCTACCTCAAGTGAATAAACCTGCAAGATTCACCAATTTGCACAGCTTACTCCCCAGCTTCCTCCTCTCTATCCTTCCTATTGCAGTCTAAAGTCCTTTTGGCATCTAGATCATGCCTTTGTACCCCTCTCTTGTTTGTCTCCTTATCTCACTTGATGCTTCTCCAACCATCCTGAGGTTAGCTGAGCATATTTTTCTGTGGGCTGACTGCAGGGAGCACTTCCTCCAGCTATTCCCCTTCCATGCTGAGTGCAAGCCTTTGTATATGAGCTTCTTCCCTGCTGCAGCCCAGAGAAATGGACAGTGGGTTCAAAGATACTCCTGAGGGGACCAAAAAAGCTTCAACTCCAACATTCCTTTTAAAGGTAAGGAAGGAACAGACCTTCCAAGGTGTGCAAAGAAGAGGTACAAAGTTGCAAAGGGGAAAAGGGGTGGTATTCAGTACCTTTCACTGTCCATAGCACAATGGAAATGCTCAAGTCAGTGAGGATTAACAATTGCCAAGCAGGGCTCGATTTTCATTCTTGCAAATAGCACTCATAATTTTAAAATAGAATCAGAAACAAACCATTAGAAACAGTCTCAGTATTGTGATCCTTCCCCATTTCCATGTACTATGGTAGTCATGCCAGGTCTAACACATTCACAGAAGATTTGAACTGTATTACTTAAAAAAAAAAAAAATCCAGTTTTCCTTGCTTTGGTAAGCCCAAGAGAAAGCCTTAAATACCATTAGCTCCCCAGATTTTAAGACGTTTTCTTTCAAGTCACAGAATTTTACTGGAAACTTTTTCTGTTTTACTTGGGAAGAGGAAGATAAGAGAGCAAAAATCCAATTGTCCTTCCAAATAAGGAAGAAGTTAGTTATGGGCAGGCTGTGAACTTCCAGGAACCAGTAAGAAGAAAAACAGAGCTGCGGAGAAGCAGTGGGAAGAGTTAGGTTAATGCACACAACCCCAATGCACTACAGATTTCTGCACTATTACAAAAATGCTTATAGCAGTGGGATCATGTCAAGAGTGAATGAAAAGAAAACAGTTATTTTAAAAAAAATGCTGGATCTGCTTCAAAGGATTTTTTTTTTAAACATACTGTCATCTGTGCAATCTATGGGAGGAATTAGAGACTGGGGATTGTGGAAAACATCTCTCACAATCTTTCTGGGTTTTGTTTTAGAGTGATTTTTCTGTTGTCTGTGGGTTTTTGAAAACATCTTTATTTGGAAAAGTATTCCCTTTAGAAACTATTGTTTCAGCATTTTTCCCCTGTCGTACTGCATCAGAAAAGCTAGGTTTCATATTTTCAGCTTTAATCAGTACAACAGCACATTTACAGAGGACCATATGCACAAAATGTTCCAGAATGCCTTCCAAAAATAATAAGTCCTAAAAAAGAAAACTCACAGTAAACTAGAATGGCTTCAGGGAAGGAGAATAAAGAAAAGCCGTGCAAAGGCAGAACTTCTTGTAACCACATCCAAGCTTGAAATGTTACTTTCAGTAACAGGGTTGACAAAGAAGCACTGGATTGGTAAAGCCACTTGTATATCCAGGATGCTATTCTCATTTATACAGCTATGTTAATCTGTTTCAAAGAATGAACCACAAAGCTCATGTACAGTAAAGGCTTATTTTATAATCCCTCGTTACCAGAACGTGCTTCTCCCTATCCTTACCATTTCTTCTGCTTTCATTTCAACTAACGTGGCCAAAAGCATCAGTCTGCTATACATGCAGCTGCAATACCACCAGGCTGCACAGCCACTTGAGAGGACATACATTTGGAAGTCTCTTTCCTATAGAAGCCCTCCAAATATAAACTTCAATGAAGCAGTCTTACATTTAAGTAAGGAGCTATACTAGGAGATGGAGGAGCTCTTACATTTATTCCTAAAAGCACAGCTGTGAGACACAACTCAAGTTTAAAATTACTACATTTCCCAGATACAAAAATATCCACTATATAGAAGTATCACCCACTTTCATGGAATGATGACAAATATCGTACAGTGCTTGTTATTTGTATCCCACCTTATAAAGAAGGTTCTCAGCAAGAGATGTATTGTTTTATCAGAACATTCCAGGCTAACAAATCCTTGATGTTTGAATGTCTGTCAGCATACAGATCTTTTCAGAGATAAACACACACACACATATAAACTCTGAAAAATAAGACTGTCCCTTAAGTCCTCTGAAAACTTAATCTTCCCACAAGATAGATCATTGACCAAACCAAGAAAGTTTTAAATTCTGGTTTTGGCCTTAAGACTGCATTTGGGATTCTAACACAGCAGAGAATGACACTTCAATAGATGCCAATAAGGCAGGCTTTCAAAAGATCTCAGCACTATGGCTTGGTTTTGCATCCATTAGCTCACTATTTCCCTTTACTTTTGTTTTTTAGCAGCTGCAAAGTTGCTAGATGATTCTTACTGCTTTTCCTCCTTGGGATGCACTGTGCTAACAGCACAGATGCACATGTATTGCCACAAACCCCTCACTGTGGCAGACATCCATCACAGTGGCACTGGGCACATTTTATTCCACAGAGCCGTATCACTCTTGCCAGAGTACAATGAAAAAAGAAAAAATTCTGCATCCCCATTCAAGCCCCTCGCAATTAAGACCACAGGACAATTAGCACACTGCCTGCACACAGGCCTGCTCCCATGGAGCCATGGCTGGGGGTGGCTGCCGGTGTCCCCAGCTGGTCCCCCAGCAGAGCACCCTCACCAACAGCAGGCACACCAGCCTCCACCCCAACACTCAACCTGAAGATTTCAGACTTCAGGCAAGTTGACATAAACTAATTTCAAAAGTCAATAGTCAAGAGAAGAGTATGTGGGGAACAGGAGCCCAAATAGCTTGCTTTCTTTTAGATCACTCTCACAATTACCAGAATTACTCACAGAGAAGACACATCACTATGCACAAGACCCTCACAGCCCTTTTTCCTCTAACTAGTTTCCCTCAACAGGCTATGCTTAATTTTATTTTCTTACAAGAGATCAGTTGAAATTACATTCTGATTTGAGCAGTACAAGCTAGAAGAATCAAGTCAGAGAGGCACTCCAAGAAGGATAGTGGCTTATTACATGTCACAAGTGGACATACACACACCATAAGGCCAAGTGCTCCAAGAAGAATCCTCAGGATAGATCTCTTACTAGCAGAATAGCAAACCATCATCTGAGACCTACAACCATCATCCAAAGATTGTGTGCTAAAGATTTAGATTTTCTGTTAAAGATTTCCACCATTAAATTGGGGTGGGAGAGAAGCATGCCAGAAAGAAGTATAGAGAAGTAAGAGTTTGCAGGATAAAACTTTTCGTAAATAAAACCTGTTTGTTGTATCTCAATAAAAGGTCAGTTTAAAGCTTCAACTTCCTCCTCACCTGACTCAGTGACATTTAGACTTTACAAAGCATGGCTAGTAGAGGAAAAATATTAAAAAAAATAAATCACTGTTAGCTGGAACTAGGGTAGCCCAGAGGTAGGACACAGGATGCTCTGACTTGCCGCAGGAGAGGGAGCACAACCAGCCTTCTGCACCACCCTGCAAGTGTCAGAGGGACCCCCATTCCTCCACTCCCCAAGGAGGGGCCTCTGTCTAGCTGCTATCAAACTCAAACAAAATGTTAAGCAAGGGATCCTGAGGCAGCCAAGAAGCACTGCTCATTTAGCAGCTCTCAGCACCTTCTTTATATAGCAGCAATGGCTCCTCACCCTTTACTGACCTGCAGTCTGGTCCATCTCTTGTACATCAGCATCTCCCCTTTGCAGAGCCAGCTGTGGTTGTCCCTCCACCATCCAAGCACTAACAGGCTACCTGGGCTGAAGGATGACCCCTTGCCCCTGGGTGACTAGACACCCCCATGCTGCTGCTCCCACACCCACCTTGCAGCTAAACATCCCCTTTGCAACAATAATGAAACTTTCAGGAACTTCTGGGGGAAAGTGGGCCCTTGCACAAGGACAGCTCTGGGGCCAGTGGAAGCAGTAGCTGGGGAAACACTCCCACCTCAGATTTGCTGCCAAGGCTGAAGTGTCTAAAACCACTCTCTGACTTAAGCAAGCATCCCAATATGCTGGGCCAAGAAATTGTACAAGCTTCTTGCTCCTAAAACCATCTCCATTTTCAATCCACATTAAGTGTGGAAAAAAATAATTTACTATGCATAAAGATGCTCTATATCTAAATCATTCCCCTAAATCATGGCTCCGGCATCATGGTTTCCATGCAGATTAAAAGCCAGGAAGCTGGGTGAGAGTGCTCCGAAATAGCCGAAGGGAACACAGGCTTGTTAGCGTTAGAGGAAGGCAAATTAAATCAAAGCTGAAAGAGAGAGGAAAGTTACACAAAGCAGAACAGCAAGAGTCAGCAAAATGCTCAGCAGTAAATTTTACAGTTTCGCGCAGGGCTACAAAGCGGTGCTGCACACAAGCAAGAATCACACACATGCCCCTGCTAGGTCAGAACGAGATACACCCGAAAGTCAGAGCATACAGGTTATTTAATCTTCTACCTCACACTTTGGCTGTTTTGCCAGACCACCTAGGACTGCAAAAGCACAGCTAGGCTTTGTCCAGTCTACCTCAAAACTCTAGGGAAAACCCTTCCAAAGATTATATTCCCTTCTGATACTCAAAATGTGCAAAGACAAGCTCTGGATAAAGCCACAGGCAACACCTCTTCTCCACTGGGACCAGAACAGAGGTAAAGCATCCTGCTATTGATCTGAGCACTTGCCTCCCTGCCTGCTGTCCCTCAGTCAAGCACACCACTCCCAGGGGCTGCCTTGCCTCCTGGCTCCAGGCATAGTCCTCTATCCCTGAATGGGCCAGCTACCAGGCAATCATCCGTGAAACACAACCAAGAAGACAGATTATGGAGTCTTTTGGATTTCTCTATTTTTTTTCACTTGTCCAGCATTCTTGTATTCAAAGGTCAACAGGCTGGGCAAGTGAACATGAAAGATACCATGCATGCTGCCCCAGACACCTCTACACCTTGCTCCTCTTGCACACACAGAGCTGAAAAGGCGAGATCCTTCCCCACTACCTCTAAAAAAGTGCATTTTAGAGCACAGATACTTAACTCTCTGCTATCTGAAGGTAAGGAATAAGTATGTCAAGCCACTAGCAGCTAAGTAAATAATATATCCACTTAGGAAACAGGTCACTTCCTGCTTTGCTCGAGGTTTTGAGGTGTCTCCAAGCACCCCGCAAGACTACACTGAAGCAATGAAACTATTTGTCAAGAAAAAACATTCCAGCACAGAATTCCCAGTGACCTCTACCCAGCCTCATGGGAAAAGCATAGCAACTCCAGTTTCAACTGCCTTTAAAGGAAGACTGATTCTATTATTATTTTTTTCCAGACATTTTGCAAATAAATACGAAGGTCCTGCGACAGCCAGTAATCCTCAAGCAATTTCCTGTCTCTGGAAACAAGGTTCCCTCAGACTGAATTGATTAAATAAAGGTTATTAGAATTAGTATAAAGCAAGCTTGTTTAAAAGTCCTGCTCTTCGTGTTTTTACCTGTAACACAGTGCTCCAAGCAGCAGGACAAAGAGATCAGCTACAAGAGCTTACAGTATAACAAAATTAATATGCAAGATCCATCAAAGAGTTAAAATTACTTTCAACAGCATTTTCATGTTCATTTAATCTATTTTGAAATTAATTTCTCAAAGGGTATGCACCTTTTTATACTGTACCCTTAAGACTGGATTTGTTTTCCCCATTTTGTAAATCTGATATGTGATTTAGTCTTTTGAAAGTCAGCAGTTGTCATCACCAGAGCTGTTTTCCTTTTGCCTCTGCAGTTTAAGGATTTGCTGTAAAACAACTGGTTAAATCCATTAACACCATCTTTCAGTGTTAAAAATTTCCTTTCCCTCTAAAGCCAAACATTCTAACTAAAACCTATATAGACATAAGTGTTAGTTTCTACAAATGCTTACATGTATGTAGAGGAATGCAAACAGCTTGACATCAGGATCAGCAACTTGCTCAACAATTCTCTGGCATCTCTTGAACAGACAAGAGGAAGTAACAGGACAGTAATGACACTGGTGCAACAGTTTAAAAGAAACAGAACAACCATTTAAATTAAGGCACGCTTTACAAATAAAAAACCCTGCATCTTGCAGAAAGGTCTAAACAGCAACACCAGACTGGCAATGGTCTCACATGCAAAGGTTAACTGAACTTCTTGGTCTTATTCATAAGAAAAAAGCACATTATGCATAGTTTTCAGAAAGGGTCCCTGGATAGGAACTGACCAAGAATTTGAGAGGGTTGGTGGCTTTTTTTAACAACCTCACTTCACTAAATGCAGAGTAATAACTACTTAAAGCCAACAAAACACCAAATGTCATCTGTAGCTCCACCTATAAGGTTCAGAGAGACTGTATTGTGTGAATGTCACAGCAGCTATATCCAGAGGAGTTGGTGGTCTGTCACTTGCAACTATCTAGATTTCCATTGACATCTTTTAAAAAGCCACTTGCAAGCTTCATTTTGTGAAAAGACTAGTCTCTGCAGGTTTTAAACACATTCTAACTCACCTAGAGCTGCTTTTCTGGGTAAGCCGAACACTGCGTTTAACAGGTGTAAGCAACAGTTGGCTCTGGACAACAAAGGATCTTCATTGTCTCCTTTTGCACTTCAGGATCTGCTCTCCCCATGAAGCAGAATCACCCTTTCACATGCAGAGGAAAGTGGGGGGAGGACAAAGAGAAGCCTGCATTGTGGAAAATAAATAGCTTCACTAAGGCTCCACAGGACACTACAAGGCACATTTTTAGGAAACCACCAGCATACTACAGAAGCCTTTTCTCTAACACTCATATATCCTTCCCTGGTCTCTAGCAACACTGCCACAGCCTCCATCTCCAAGTCCTGCTCCTCAGAAGCACTTGAGTATAGCTGCTGGAATCACTGCAGAGGCTGCTTCACATGACCCTTGAAAATGAAAAGAAACCTCAGTGAAACACTACCGTGTGCTCTTTTGAAAGGTAGGAACACATGCTGGTAAGGACAGAACTCAAAAACGTAGTTCCGAGGGACCAAGGTTAAGTTCCATCATCTCTGCCATGAACAGCCATGCTTTATTTACATCAAAGGCATCAACAGACTTTGAAATCTCCTTGCAGACAAATGAAATCTGAAAAAAATAACTTTATTTAGGCTACATTTGCTGCAAAACAAGTGTAATTGAGCAGGAGTTTAAGTTCTTTGAAGAAGCAGTCCCAATGATAAATTTCTATTTCTGACCAAGAAAAACTGTTGGGTTCTGTCACTAGACCAAGAGCAAGTTTCACTCTCAGAAGCCATGACATAAAAGGTTATTCTTCCCCAAAGGCAAAGGCTCTAAGGAGGGAGGCCTTGTAGAATTTACAGGCATAACCTCAACACCACCATCATTAAGGGAACACTATTCCTTGCAAACACTGCAAGTACTTCCAGCAGCAAGGAGAAATGCTGAGCAGGTGATGGTGTGCAACATCAGTAGTTCCAAGATGCCCAACCCAAAATTTTTGCTTGCTTTCTTTTCTGGGGAAATAATCTTGACTTCCTAACTGCAGGAAGGACTCCGGATCTCATGGGAATGAAGAAATGCAGAAAGAAAAAAGAACTGGCCTCATGGGAGCCATGTCATCTCAGAGCACAGTAATGCTCAATCCACTGCACATTCCTGAGAACAGGCTACAGAGCTCACCTGCAAACCAGTCAAGAGATGAGAACATGCAGAGGGATCCCAGTTCCCTCCTACAAGTGTTCTCTCAAAATGAAAAGGGTTTGAGTTAAGACCAATGATAGCAATGTGAAAGACATTGCAACAAAAGAAAGGTGCACAACCTACAGTGAGACTCTCAGACTTCACAGAGGCCTAAAAAAAAAGTTGAGGAGAAGATTGGAACGGGACGTGCACATTACTGCTTTAACGTCATCAATCCTGGGAGGGTCTGGTTCATGAAATTAGCTGAAGTTGAGAGTTGAAACTATATTTTACATATTAAGATTAACCCAAGGTCCACAAACACCTTAATTTCAAGATGCAAAAAGAAATCCTTGACTTCTTCAACCAAGAAAATTATTAAATCCCCATTTCTGAGAGAGAATTTATTTTTCTCCACTATTTTAAGTCAAGGAAAAGTATGAGGGGATAAAGGGAATCAGGAATTAAAGCCTTAAAGAACTTCAGAGTGGTGATTAACATAATCAACACTTCTTTTTCAAACCACACCTGAAGCGTAGGGTGGCTTTGTATAGGTGACTTGCGTAAGAAATCGTTTACCCAGAGTCAAACCAGAGCTCTAGAAACCTTCTGGAAAGGTGTTGGCTTACCATCATCTGAATAATCCAAATATGTTGACTTGAGAAATGTCAGGCCTATCCCCAGCAGTGCCTGGCTAAATCTCCTCACCTACAAGTAGTCAGTAAACTTTAGGCAAACCTGCTATTTCACCAGAATCAAGCTGGAGAAGACTAGTCTTTACATAGCATAAACGTGGGCAATAAAGGCTGCAGTTACCACAGGTCTCTTTGGTCTGTTTTTCTACATTGAATGCTGAGACACATTTTCTGAAATAAATGACAGCCACATGCTTCCTTACAGCAGGCTCTTCTTGCCTTACATGGAAAACATTTCTTGTAAGACACACAGGAAGCAAAGGTTAGATCCGATTTTAGTTGTAGGATCTTTTCATACTGTGCAATGAAAAGCCCACTGATCTCATGCTGCTTCCCCCTCTGCTGCATGCTCCTCCCCTTCATACAATGAAAGCCTCTTGGCTGAAACATTTCTCATCCCTTCTCTTTAGCACGTACTTTTTAACATCCTTTTTCCTACAAAACAGCTAGTTGGGACTGGCTGCAGAAGACCCTGCTAAGGAAGAGATGCAGACAGGAAGCCTGGGGCACATGCCAAAGGATAAACTTTTGCTTTCAGACAGGTATGTGACTAGGCAAAAAAGCCCTTCACAAGAACTTCTTGCCTCATTAACACTTGCAGGTTAAAGAAAGGCAGAAATCGCAGCCCACAAGTCAGACCATGTTGTGCTAGGCACTGTATAAACACTGAGCAAAAAAAAGACCACTGCTACACGGATATCTAGTAAGCTACCATGAGGTGGAGGGAAACCACCTTTTTAATCTGAGTGATGACTGGTCCCAGAGATCTTACTCTCACAGCAGGTTCTTGCTATATCACACCCAAAGAAATACAGAGTTCTTTGGTCCACTGCAAACATGCAATAAAATCTGCACCACGCCTGTTCTTAATGCTTTCTTTGTTCACTACAGTTCATTATTCACTACAGTTCAGAAGACTGAAAAGGAAATTAAAAGGTCACTCAGATACATGAGGTATTTTTGTCCCAAATATGCCAATAATTTGACTCAGTAGCAAGAATCAAAGAGCAAAACTACTTGAAAACAAGTTTTCCCTCAAATTCTTATCAGTAAATATTTAACCTCCTTTGTATTTTTGTAGCTACAGTCACTGACATGAGCTTGATACTTATCGATTTATAAAATCAGAGTTATGGAAGGACTAAAAACTAAGACTTTCATTGCCAGTGGCTACTCTCTCCAGTTTCTAGCTCTTTCCCTTCATTTTCAAGTCTTAACACTGCCTCACCTCTGTTTCATTTCTCTTTCATTCCTTCCTAAGACTTTTACCACACCTCCTTGCCCTCTTTGCACACATTCTAGTTCAGGCTTGGCACGCAAGACGGAGCCTTACCTCTCCCACAGTTCCTTGTGTGATTTCCTCAGCTGAACTCATTAACAACGTCTCCAGGACTTCCCACGACTGAAAAAAATCGCCCCTGGGCAGACAGGAATGAGTTTGCAAGGTTTTGAGGGCAGTTACTTAGTGCATTTCGCCAAGGTCCCATGCAGCTGCAGCAGCAGCAATGCAGGGAGGCTTGTGCAGGCACACAGCCCCCCAGCAGGGCTCAGTGCACAGGTGAGCTGAGCACAGACAGTGCAAGCTATGCTCCTTCCTGCAAGGGATTATCACCACCCTGCACATACCTGCAAAAGGCTTCCCTAAACAGCCACAAATGGGAACGGCACGAATCTCCTGCTCCAGGAAAAAGAGCAAACTGTCTCCTCTCCCATGCCAGATGAGCTTTCAGAAAATGTGCAGGTTTTGTGGTAGGGAGAGCTCTTGGGGGAGGAGGGAGAGAGAGGAGGTGGAGCATAGATGGGAATGGGATGTAGGGGTTTTATTCTCTAATTTTTTAAAACTGTTCCCAGTTTAGCCATGCCTCCTTAAGAGACAGAACCTACACAAGCGTACACCTACTCCTTGGCTGAGATCATGAGCTGCTACTGAAGATATCTTTCAGAGCTTGATATTAAGCCAAAGCATTCCTGCAGCATGGAACATGTGGTGCTACTACGGGAGTGCAGGGCAAATTACTGAGAGCAGTGGGACAGAGAAACACCGATTTGCTACAAAACATCTCCAGCCATTTTGAACGCTGATCTTGTCCATCAGAGTTTAAACAACCTTTTTTCTGTTTTGTTTTTGCTTAAACTGTGTACATTGTGGCAGCATCTGTAGTAACTGCAGTAACTGTAGTAACTGCAAATACAAATGAGAGCGTTACAAAAAAAATCTGTCTCTTCTCAATGTCTTAGAATTTATTTGGCCTTTCCTTGCTTTTTATCACCCCCAGAGCAGCTGTTCCTCTTTTGATTATGGACAAAGATGAAAAAAATGCTTTGTTGCATCCTTGTAACTGAGCCCAGTGGGATTCTCAGGGAACACGAGTCTGCTCCCAAATACAGCTATCAGCAGGTTTCACTCTTGTGGTTTTGTCTTCTAGTAGGAGCAGTATTACAATTTTAGAGCCATCTATCATAACTGAACAACTCTACCATTAATCCCATCATCAAACAGACTCTTTCCCCCTTAGACAAAGCACTCTAGGTTTCAGTCTCCTTCACAAGCAAATGCTTAAAAGAGTTTGGTCTGTTGCCTGGCTCTGCTAAAGGGCCACACTAAATTTGGAAGTACCTGCAAGTGACAGCATTTTGCAGTTAAAGGTGTCTACAAGACCACCTTGTCTCATTGAATGTGAGAACTACAAGCCCTCACATGCTAAGCAGAATGCACAAACTTTCACAGATAACTCACAGCATTAAACACAAAACAGGCCCAAGAGCACCCAGACACAAGTCTTCCAGAAGGGACTAGCAGTTTCTGAACACAGACATGAAGGGCACTTCCTTACTACAGGTTTCTTCAGTGCATGATCTGGGGCAAACCCCTTGGGCCCTGAGGTAAGCACCACCACACTTCTGTTTCTTTCAGCAGAAAGACAGAATCTGTCCTCTAGAGACTCATGTTTTCCCCAAAGGGGAATCGGCCCGTGTCACAACCACAGGCCTTCCAAAGGAAAGTAAGAAATAAGGTATCAGAATGGTCACAAGACGTGTGTTAGTGCCTCTTCTCAGTATCACATTAAGAGAGAGCACAATCAACCACATACACACATTTTGAACTGTTCCACATTTGGAATCTGCATTCTCTCAAAAATGAAAGACAAAGATAACAATTGCTTTACATTAACCAATCTCATCACCATATCCCTTACTTAACTATGGACAAATTTTTCTTGTTAAATCATGGCAGCTTCCTTGATATTAACAGCAAATCCTCCTTCTTATTCTAGAAATTTAAAAAAAAAACTACCACATTCTCCTTTGTTTGACACCCTTCTTAGTAAATATGTCCCTATCGATGTGCTTATCTTTACAAAGAAAACCAGCAGGCAGGGTTTCTGAACAGAGAGTAGAAATAAATTTTGACCACAGCTAGATCTACAGAGAAAAGGGAAGGAAGGAGCTGCCTTCAACTATGCCCAGACAAGCAGCCTATAGAAGAGCTTGGTCCATAACTATGTCTGTTCCAGCTGCACATGTGAAAGAGTTTTCACACAGGTCAGCACAGCAGAGCACGCTCAGCCAGCTGCTGGCACTGCTTTATGGCAACAGAACCGCCATGGCAAAGCAATGTGCACCTTTCCACATGAGCATTCCTAAGAATACACAAAATAGGAAGAGCTGAGTTATATTCACCACCAAGGACTGAACTTTGAGTGTTGTGTCAAGTACTTCATACCCTATGCAAACAAAAGAGACAACAGAGAACAACTCTTTATGGGTGCAGTCCACAAACTCCTGCATCCAGACTGCCAAATGCCATGGTCTGTCTGGCACTCAAACTGCAGTTCATTTCCACGTGCCTACTCTTCCATAGTAAAGTGGAACAGAGGCTCACGAGTACATAAGAAGACAAACTACACTGGCAGGGAGAACATAGAAAACAACCACTTACATGCAAAAATATCTCATTCTCTCACTAGAAAAACAATACACTGGGATACAAAGTGATGCAGATTTGCAAAGAACTGCTTGCACTAGCAAAACCAAACCAAACTACCATAAAGAAGGTGAGGTGGAACAAGTTCTTATGTTGAAGAATGAAGTACAAAGGTCATAAGTAACAGTAAAACAGCAGGAGAAGTTATTGAGCTGAGCATACTGAACCAGGGTTTTTACCACCTATACACATACACATATCAGATCCACTACCCAAGCAACATTTCATGCACACCCTGTCTTATCTCTAATTGAACATTTAGAAAATCAGGGCAATAACCTGATACACTCAAGATGAGCAATATCACAGCCCACTGCAGACAGGACAGAAAGAAAACAAAGAGAATTTGTGTACCAAAGCAAAACACAGCAGAAGAAGAACATCTGCTACTTTTACCAGGAATACCATATGGCCAATATCTAAGGTAAGGAGAATGAGTTCATTCATATTTTAAAGCAGAAGTAATAGGTCATTCCTCCCAATTTTAGAGGAAAAATGCCTGTTTCCCTTTCCCTATCACAGACACAGCATTCCCAATCCAGATATGGCCTTCCAAGGAACTGGTACTGTCAGTATTCTGGCCCAGACAATCAAGCTCAGGACACTTTCTATGTCAAGATGCCAGAAAGAGGAGGATGAGAATGTTCATATAGGAGTTTTGCTTAGTCCTAACATAAGCCTGGTTTATCCACAGCCAAGTCAGAGCTGCAACACTGAAAGACCAGTTTTGTCACCAGCAGATTACAGTTAACACTCGAGTTCTGCAGCATTTGGCAGCAGTAAGCACAGTACATCTCAACCACTATGGTGAAGCAATCTTCAGTTCCTGAAAGAACTGCTCAGAACTGCAACCAACATAGTTGGTTCCAATCAGAGCACCCAGAAACATGTCTTCCTTCAACAAACATGAAGGCAGGAGCATGGCAGCAATGTTTCTAACATCTTGCAGAACACTTGCTTGCCAGCTGAGAAAGTTTCTACTTCTGCAGTGCTACCCCATATATGGATCTGCCATGCAGCAAAGTTACAAGTCAAGAGGGACAATCTTAATGGATCCTCATTGTCTCTTCAAAAAACCCAAACTAGATCAATAAGGTCTTTTTCTATTTGAACACCCACCTGTTGGTGGGTACCATTTAGCTGTGAAAGCAGATAAGACCCCTGACACTAGCAAAGGCCCTCAACAGCTGCCAAGATAGAGCACACAAGTTAATTCACCTCTGTAAGAGAACACAGTATAAAAGTCTAGTCTGCCAATCAAGTGCCAGGAGTAAATAAAATGAAAAATTACAGGCCAGATTAATTAGTGCCAGCACTACTTCCCAGATCCATTCACATCACAACATGTCCCAGCCTCCCTTCTCCATCACTTTAAAACACTCCAGTGTGAATCCAAGTATATTATTGCCCTGACCCATACATCTCTCTTACATGCAGAGTAATCCATAAGTGTCTCCAGGAAAGGCAAGCATTTGCTTACAGGAAGACAAAAAGGCAGTATCCCAGGTTCCTGTTGTATAGCTCTTGTGTGGGGTTCAAGCCCACTGTTGAGATAGCAAGGCTTCTTCAGCCTCCTCCCAAGCAGTAGGTGGAAAAAGCCATGCAGCACAGAAGAGACACAGACAGCAAGTGTCTGGCTTAACAGCCCCACAGCCAGAAAGTGCCAGAGGCAAAAGGAGATTACATATCAGAATTTTAGCTACTGCTAGGCTAAGTATTTACTGAGAGAGTTGTCTAGAAGTCTCATCTTAGGACCAGGAGTTTTATCTTTTATGCTTATGGAAGTCAGCTTTTGATGATGAGTTTGTAGAACAAAGTATCATTTTCTTACATGTTTTGCCTTCATTTACCGATGATCCTACTATAAAAGAACACATTTCACACCAAAGTGCAGCAGAAACTGCACTTGTGTAGTGTAGAAACCTATGGAAGCTGAAAGCTGGATGCAGGCTTCTGAATCTAAAGCCTTCTGCAACTTGGGCTTCTGCACACGGTTTATGTTATTGTTATGTAAGTTTTTCCTTGTCACCAGAAGTTACTCACAATCAATTTGTAGCAAGATCTGTAGTCTCCATTTTTTCCATGTGAGAAGGAAGATCGACTGCGTATAAGAGCATCACATAATTAAATGCATTTTTAGACACAGGGCAATCAATAGTCTGGGAAATCAGAAAGCTTGTAGCACAGTTTTAAGCAAGCCAAAAGCTACAGGGAAAGATTAAATATGGACTTCCATAACAAATACTCCTAGGCTTTTTTTTTCTAGTATAATTCACTCTGCTTGTGGCTAACAGCAGTCAAACTGTAGCAGACTTGTTAGAGTTTCCAGAAAAGGCAGATTTTGTGGAGACAACTAAAATCCATTGTTTTCCTGTGTGAAACTTGGGATAGTCCATCTGTTTAGGATCACCTGAAACCAGAGCTGGACAGTGATCCCTTTGCATGTGGAAGCGTAAGAAGAAAAGGTCATAGCAGACCAGCTGTTGTGTGTGTCACCTCAACAGAAGCACATAGGACTGCAGAAAATGACAGTGGATGAAGTTACTCTACATGTGGCACCTGCCCTCTACCAAGGATAAGGAGGTCAAAGGGACAAAGCCAATATATCACAGGATAGACAAAAGACTTACATTGTCTTTTCCCAAGTCTGTCCTCAGTTCTGTAGTGCCAACATCAAACTTCCACTACAAGAGGCATGATTACTTCTACCTTATAAGTCAAGCTTTGCCTCAAAAGTCTCACTTTGATGTGCATATTTGTCACCTATTCAATAATTAAAGGATTTTTTTTTCCCTGCAAATTAAAAGAAACTTCAGATATAAGCAATGCCACCCAGCTGTTCTGCCAAGGTCTGAACTTTCGTACAGGACAGCTTGGCTGCTCGTCCCCTCATGTAGCATAGAGAAGAAAAGCAGCAGCATAGCCAAACCTTCAAATTTGGAAGGACCAGCTGTATTCTGTAGGATCAAAATACCAGACCTATGTCAACGAGCACACTATGATCTAAAAAGTAAAGGTAACATTTCACCCTCCAAACTTTTTCATAAACCATACACAAACAAATATAGAGAAACTTCTGCAAAGACAGCAATTTCCAGTTGACCAAGTCCCTTTACCTAGTCTGCTCATGAGGCAGGTAAGAAACCTTACAGCAATAGGATTTTTGGTTTTGGAACATCAAGTATTTCAGCTTTCCTCCCATGAAGTCTGGTGAGGAAGCACTCCTGTTTGATGCAAAAGGGGAGGTAAGGTCTAGCTCAGAGCTACTGCAGGAAGAAATCAGCAGCAGCACCTAAATGCTTTTCCTCCCTGTGGCTGCCCATGCCCTGCACACCTACAAGATCACCTCCTCCCTGTGTGCCAGGTGTGGCTGGTACAACCCTACACCTGCAGCTGAAAGCTTGGCAACCTTACAGCCTTACACATTGGGAAAACCACAACATAATGAAGTCACACACAGGCATGCAGCAGTGCAAGGCATGCAGCAGCCACGCATTACACCCTATTACACTGGAAACAGCCATTAATTGCGGTAGCATATAGTTTTTACTCAATGAGCTTTTGCTTATGTACTTCAGCTATTTTAGCTTTTCTTCCAGAAGACTTCAAATAAACTCATCCTTTGCTACAGAGTAATCTATAGAACACAGGCAAGTTATCCAAGTGCAAGGCTCACCCCAGCAATGTCTTCATCATAGAAAAGCCAAGGAGAATGAATGGGACTTAAGCTTTAATACCAATAAAAAGCAAACTGGATTAAATTTACCTAAAACTTATTTTGCCAAACACAGCCTAAAGGCAAAAATTTATGGCCAAATGATAATTCTTCCTCACAGGAAGCTAATGAACATCATTGCATTCCAAGAACTAGCTCTTGGACACCAGGAGACTGGTAGATTGTTGCAAGGTTTGTCTTCCCAAATGTACACACATCACCAACATCTTAAGAGTAACATTACATAAAAGAAACAGGCTATTTCAGTTTTAGTTACATTTTTACATGCCTTTCTTCCTCCATCGCATCTTACTGCCCTTTGACTAGTATTTGAGTCCTCACTTGGGAGCACTGCCAGTACACTGAAGATTACACCTTGATTACAGACAGATATATACTGAGGAAACTGATCTACCCTCAAAAATTGCACACATATAGGTGTGCAAAAATCCACAAGTGATCAAAACAAGCACATCTAATTTACTGTGCCATTCCTGCAGATGCTTTAAAAGGCAAGAAGCTCGCAGAGAAGCCAGGTAGCAGCTATGCAACATTCATGGCACTATACAAAGGTTGCTATACTTCCTACACTAATCAACTTTCCGACCCTCATGGGTATTTTTCCTGAGACACCAACAGAGCCTCAGCCTCCAGAGCTATCAGTCTCTGTTCTCACAGGCAGTACAAGTCCAATACCTTTCTCAGTATCCAATTCCTGGCTAGCAGGCACAGCGTCACACTCCTCGAGGCATTCCACACACTCTGGGTGCAACATTTTTGTTTTACTTCCTTTGGCCAAAAGGGGAGAGGATCTCTGGAATATTTTTTCCAACATCAAGTGAGGGTGTAACAGCAATCACCTTCACGATGCAACTCTGAAGTAACTCTAGTAAGCTCATGGGATAATCCCAGTATACTAAAGTATTAAGCCAGATTCAAAAAGCCTCCTTCAAATATCTCACTGTCCTCCTAAACCTCACCTACGTTCAAAGATTTTTTTTTTTTTTAATTTAAAAAACAGGTTGCCTTCTACACTTAAGAGGGAATTCTACCATTATCATGTATAATATTTTTGGCTCCATAGCCAAGAAGGAGAGTAAGTCAAAGACAAGAGAGACTAAAGTAATTGTGATTCCTAGAGGAAAAAACATGTAGATAAAATTTACTGATTTTACATTTAATATTGATCTTTGTGGCACGGAAGAAAAAAAACAACCCTCTGTTTGTGTATCCATCCTATAGAATTCACCACTTATGGGGATTAAACAAATTGAACAGTCCGTGTGAGCTGCTGAAAAGGAAGAAAGTGTTGCCTTTAGCTTCTCTGAGCACCTTGACAGTGCCTGGCTGTATCTTCATGGAGTTTAGGGTATACACAAGCCCTTGTTAAGACACAGCATTGCGCTTTCTAAGTTGAATAATACCTCTCAACAGCTCCAAGTACTACTTTAAGTAGAAAGAGGAGGCAAAATGTCCCTGTGTACTGGGAGCCTGTTAAAACAAATGGTATTAAAACCCCCAAAAAATCAATGTTAGCATAAAAACCCCAAAATCAGCATATGCTTGACACAAAGGAATCAGTTATGCAGCAATTAAATGCACAATGCAAGAGGACTATAAAATACCAGCCTGCTTTAGCAAGTATGGTTGCTTGACACCAAGGACATCAGACAATAAAAATAAATCTTATCACATATCTCAAATTCAGCTAGGCTTGTCTGGAACAATGCCTGGAAAGGCTGCAGTATGCACATCACTCTGTAAGATGCCCAGCTGGAGATTGCGAAAAACACTGGGCACAGGTAGCAATGTCAACCAAGCTAACAGAGATCAACTTACTTGGTTTCAAGTCACAAAAGATGAGCAAGACCTTGAAAAGTGATAGAATATAAATAACTAAGTACAGGGCACCCATTTGCAGGAAATGCCTTGCATAAGCAAATCAAGGGTAAAGAAAAGATAAAACCAAAACCACATACATCTTCCAGATTTTATTTTCAGGTTGTAAAAGCAATCACTCTGAAAATGAAAATTTCCTGGGATTTAACAGTTGTTGGGTTAATAGCACTAGGCAAAGGCAGTTTTACCCACATAAAATGTACCACATCTGGTAGTGATGCCTCTTCAGGATATTGTCAACAGAATCTATCTTAAAAAACAACACTGTTTAGAAGTGCTGATAAACTCCTTCCCACAGCTAATGTTTCCATGCAGGCTTGCATCAAGGAGCCAGGCTGGATTACTTTGAAATGTACAGCCTGCATCTGTGCATAGTCACTGGCAGAAAGCACTTCAAGTCAGTCCCCTCAGTTGAGCATCTTCTGATGGAGCCTTTCTACCTCTGTCACATTATCTTTTCACACATGTTTTGGGGCTCAGTTTGTCTAGATATTCTATGTCTACATAGGTAAAAACTGTGCAGTTTGCAAAGAAATGGGATTTTTACATCATCACTGCAGGACTTGTCCAATTCTGCATTAGGGAAAAACACCACCAAAATGAAACATGAGAGCATTGCACCAATATGCTCATGCTAGCCGTGCACACATATGCAGTCTCTGTCTTCTAGGGCAGATCTTTAACTTGTCTAAATCCTTCCCATCCCTCTGCTCTATACTGATACCAAAAAGGGTCTCAAACTGCCCTGCAGAGGGAGCAGCCCCTAATCAAAGACCACAAACTCCCTTACAAATTCACCAGAAGGCCAGCCCAGCCAGAGCCAGGACAGATTATCCGTGGAGGATTGCCCCCACCGATCCTCAGAGAGCCCACTATCACTAACAGCACTGCTATATTAGCAGAGCTGCTTTTAGGAGCACAAGGATGAGCTTCTCATCAGCTTCTTACTGCCAAGGAGAGGCTAAAGAAGCTAATTCTGAACACTTCTTCCCTCCTCTTCTTGATCTACATGACATTTGTTAACAGCTCTGTCTGATGCAAGCATTTCATATGAGACATAACTGTATTTTCCCCGCCATCCTTTCTCCATTGTCACAAATAAGATGTGATGAAGAGGCACTATTTTTTGTGTTACATCACAGGCAGAGTCATATTTCACTATACACTTCAGTTTCAATCTTATCTCTGATGCTGTGCAGATTATGTTTAGGCTGAGAGCAGATTATTGGTGTAAACCAAAACATTATCTAGCTTGCACACACATTCACTCTAGAAAACTTACAGAGCTCTTCGGACTAGGGATCAGAAGTTAGTCTCTTAAGGAATCCCAAAAAGCATCTGAGAAACAACATTTATTTGCTTTGGCCAAGAAGAGATAGAATGAAAAGTACCTTCTAAATTTCAGTTACATGTCCCAACATATAGCAAAAGATGTCACTGCATTCAATCCAGTGTATCTTGCATCAACAAAGAGTTGCGTTTTTTTACTTAATGATTCAAAAAATAAACACACACACACAGCCACCAAGATATCTATTAAACTGAAGTGTACAAGTACCACCCAGGAGCACCCAAAAAAACATTTAAGTAAACATTCCTAATGAAGTCTTCCTAAAACTTGAAACTTGGCACTCAAGGTAGCAGTTACAGAAAACAAGGACAGACATCAGGTAGGCACAGCAAAAAGAGAGCTTAATGCCTTATCAATGCTAGAGGATTCTGAGGGGAAGAGGTGTAGTCAGAAGAATTATCCCTATCTTGATTAGCATCAGAACAAAGGCTCACATTAGTTTGTCTGCTCTAGGACTCCCCTAGAGCACTGGATAATACCCTTGTTGAAAGCATTAAAGGGATTTCCTNTAAAAGGATGAGGTCCAAATAACAGCTTTATGTTTAATTCTCTGAAAGACATATCTGGGTAGCTTTGTACAACTAAAACATCAAATACACAATACACAAGTAAGATCTTTCTGTGATAAGTTTTCAAAGGTAACATTTGGGAGCAGGTAGGGGAAAAAAATCAAAACAAAACCTATTTTTTGTTCAAGAGAAAAAGTCAGATAGCACAGGTGACTTATCATGCATGTTTAACTCTGGAAGGTAGGAAGGGCTTCAGTAGTTTCTACAGCAAAACCAGGGAGTGGTAAGAGAGTGAAGAATACAAGGAAAAAAACCACAGTGTGTGGTATCTGAACATCCCAAAAACCAGGCTAACAAAGGCGTCAAGAAAAACGCTAAAGCATGGCTACAAAGGAGTCAGAACCTAAGAACATTTTAGAATACTTTCTGCTTCAAAAGGTAGAGATGCTAACACTGCCTTCAGTTTACAGAAGTGTCATGGCATTTGGACCAAATGCAGGTTTTAAAAGCAAAAACTCCGGAAAAACAAAGTAACAGCATCAGCTTTCATCTTACCTGGTATTAACACAGGCTGGCATAGAATGGTTGTCACATTAGCAAGATTAAACTGGCGATTCAGGGACGATAGGTTGATTCACACACTTGAACTGCACAAAAAAAGTAGGTATTAGCCCTGTAAGTACTAAGAATGGCACTCTGTCACATAAAAGAGAGGAGACTTGAGGGGTAGAAGTAGCTCTATTGTGTTTTTAGGACACAGGCACACAGTTATGCTTCAGGTACAGATGTTACTCACAAAATTCAGATCTGAGTCTGAGATACACTGCACAAGTTACTCAAAATCAAAGAATATGCAAACTATCCTCACACATTCCATTTTAAAATCTCAAGGATATGAAGAGAACAGTTTCAAGTGTAGCAGAGTGTTACCAAAAACATTTTTCAGCAGCACTCAAGCTTGCTTGATGATTTTTTTTTCCAGCAGGACAGAAACTTCCCAAAAGTTACCCCAAATACACATATTAAAACTTCATCAAGTCCAGACATCAGATACACACATGCACTTTCAGTGATTACAAATACTGCAAACTTCCCAGATAAGCACAGCAGAATTTTATTTCTACAGTGCCAAAATTCACAGGTATGTTTTATTGTCTCATCACTGTATACACTCTTTTTATTCAGAATTACCACTAAAAATTCCAACATTTAAAAAAACGGTTATTAATAAGGCAACCTTCTCCACTGGCAAGTACAATAACAAACTGAGAACTGGGAAAACTGGTCATCCAAGTGAGAGCAAAAGCCATGCAGCTGAAAGGAATTTTTGTCTAGCCTGCTTAAAGATCTCCTTTGTTGCTAAACATTTCATTGTCACATTTAAATGTCAGCTTTTTAAGTCACAGAAGCGTGCAAGCCCTGCAAGACAGGAAACCACAAACAGACTTGAGATGAAGGTTCTCACAGCTAATGAAATGAAAAGTAAACCTAACAAACTGCTCTTCACATCTCTGATATGCTTATGAAAAGACACAAACCCTGATCTTACAACCCTGCTCCCCGTACCCATGAAACTATTTTTAATTCATCTCTGTTAGTAAGTTCGTATGGTTCTGTAGTCTACTTATATAGCAGGGCAAAGCTTGCAATGGGTGTGCAGCATACTTTTGTTGCACATCACAGAATACGCCCGCAGCATTTCGGGATCACACAGCTCTTTGCAATAGTGCTTTAGCTTATAAAGACATACTACTCAATTTTCCTAAGGGGAAAACAGGACCCTCCCTTTCCTGAAGCAAGCAGCATGCCCTTTTTGGACTTTGAAAAGGAGTGAGGGGCCCTCAGAGAGAAGCTGGCTTTAAAGCTTTCAGGATGATCGCACATATGGCCACTGGCTCGCCAGTGGCATATGCGGCAGCAGATGGAGAAGTGAAGCTTTCATACTCTCTGAGTAATGCTCTGCAATTTTGACACTTCTCTTGAAAAGCAGATATGTCAATCACCCTCCCAGGCTAGTGTCCTGGCACAGAAGAGATTCTCCTCAGTCTGCATACAACCACCAAAGGATAACCTAAACAGGGTATTTTAGAGGCAGTTTCTGTCTTAGCTTTCAAATATAATGAATCCATACACAGCAGAGAATGATAAATTACTGTTGTCTTCACTGCACATCAGCTGGCTTTTGGCTCATTAGAGAGCAACACATACCCAATATGCATTCTTTCCTTTAAAGGAGGGGTGGGGGGAGGTGTTTTAATTAACATTAGAGCACCTTACTAGGTCTAACAAATAAAATGCCTTTTGAGAGTGGTCAGCACAAATGGGTTCCAATACCCAAAGGGGATTCTGGCACATCCCCCAATAAAACTGTATTAGTGTGGGCTGCTCTAATATATTGTCCTTGAAGACTTTTATGAAGTTATTTACAGAGAAAATAAAACCCAAAGAGCCTAAATAGGTCAAAGACATTCAAACATTTCATTAATCTATAGGTTTAACACTACACATACAAACTACAGCAGCTTTCAAAGCAAGCAGCCTTTAACAGCTACTGTTAGAAATCACATTACAAGTCTAGTTATTGAAAGATCTGCATTTTTATATATAGTAATAACATCTTTCTCAAGCTCACTTACTGAAACTGGAGGGTTGGGAAGGGTGTTTGGTTTTGGTTTGCTTAGTCATTTTTTAGAAACCAATTTATCAGCATAACTTTCCCTCTTAAAACTTATGTACCCCTAAAAGTCCTGCAGAAAGAAATCCAACATAACAGCATAACTTTCCTATCTTAATTCCCAAACAAGCTGCATACTTGGTTTTGATCAGAAATTTTTGCAATTCCCACTCATTTTATTACAAAATCCCATTAACTCAATGCAAGGAAAAAAACAGGAACAGCAGTGAAGCACAGCAATATTATAAACTATGAGGAAAATTAGTTGAGGAAAAACATAAATGGCTTTGAAGTTTTCCAAATTGTCCTGGCACTTTTGAAGGGCAACCTAAGGGAGCTGTGAACAGAGACATGGTATTGAAGCTGGTTCACTTCCGAGCATGAGGTTAAAATGGTGCACATTTCAGCCCTGCAAAGTTCAATCGCCTACAAGGAAGTTACTCCTATGGCAAGTGTACACTGTGAGAATGAAATCCATTCTGTTCTATAGCACAAATATGACGTGGTGTTTTATTTACCACATAAAAGTGATTCCAGTGGCCAATTTCCCTTGACTCTGCCCAACCAGCTCCAAAAGCTGTACTTTGCCTTGTTACAAGGTTACCGCAGCAGTGATGACCAACCCATTCCACTCAACACTCACTTCTACCAGGACGCCAATTTACTGCTGGTGGGCTGGCTGCCAGGACAGCAGTTCCCCTCAGGGAATCACCAGAGTGACATGAGACACATAGATCCTTTGTGCTGCAGAGAAAAGTTCTCCCTGTACACTCCACTTTTGGAGCCTGCCCACTGTCCAACACAGAAGGAAAGACAGAAGCTGATGGGACAACTGAGACAGTGGGAAAGAAGTAGGAGTTTTACACCTCCAACTCCTGGTTCTGCAGCTCCTCAACATGAGCTTCCTCAAAAAACTGTGCTGAATTACCGCACATATTTAAAATAAATAAATAAGCAAGTAAACAACAGGCCAGGCTTTCACTGCTCTCTTATTAGCATCACTATGCTCATTCTGAAAATAGACTTTGCAGACAGCATCAGGCAGTAAGCCATGTGAGAGCACTAAGCTTCCTGTGAGAGAGTAGTAGCTGCCCCTGCTCAGTAACAAAACAGCCAGCATACAAATGGCAGATGAAAACTTTTTCTGGTACGTACAAAAGCTCACTTCCTGACATTTATAGGAAGTATTTCTACTGATTAAACTTAAAATCAATTTTTGCAGCTGCATAAACAAGACTTCTAGCAGATTCAGGGAAAATACTGTCTGTATAACTACAGACCAGCAAAGCCAGATGAATTACACAGATGGGCTTAAAAAGACAGTGCTTCACTTAAGTCATATACCTGTTCCCAACTACTACACTCTGTGCTGGAGATTAAATTGTTATATCTGAAATAATTCTATTTCTACCCAGAGTAATTTAATGACAAGAGATTAAACATGTATGATGGCATTTCTAAGGACAAGACACTTGTCATGACAACTAGATAATTACAGACTACTGTATTTTGGCAAAACAAATCTACTGTAAGTAATACCACAATATCTTTGCTATATATGGGTTAATTTTTCCCTTTCCCTGTTCTAGGAAATGCCTTCATGTTTCTATTTACGTATTCCTAAAGTAGAATTCAATCCCTGCTGCCTCTCCTCCCTCCCTCCCAGTCTTTCAGGCAAACAGGCAGTGGGACCAATCCTGCCAATGAAAGATGCCTCTCCCAGCTAAGCCTGCTCAGCTGGGATCAGCAGGTTACAGCAGCCAACAAGTGGCTCAGAGGGCAGCGGAGCTGCAGGGAGTCTCTGCACCAAGCAGAGTGCACAAAAGGACACAGTCCAGGAAACTCTAGAGCAAGGCTTCCAAGCTACTGTCCTTTCATGCAGTTATTCATAAATAATGGGCTTCTCTGGAAGCATCTCAGGCAAGCAAAAAAAGATGCAACTTTCAAAAGGGGGAAAAAATACGACAGCAGTGGCCTGACACGGACCCTGAGCGCAGCTTCCAACCTTCCTGGACTGACAGAGGCCAGCAACTTACATCTGTTTGCTCACAAAAGCAGAACAAGCAAGAGGCATATTTGGGCAGTGCAGCAGTAGATGGCTGTGGTGTGAGCAAGTATACCGATAAAAAGCAGAAGTGATGCAACAGGAACAGTCACAGAAACCCAAATGTGCTATTATGATGCTGTACAGATGAGATTAAGACCATGGCAGGCTGCTCTTACTGATAGTTGCAACAATTCTCGAGGCAGGAGCAAAGTAGCAGAAAACAACCATGACCCCAAGACAGAAGGAATTCCATCCAAACCACTACACTCTAGGCAGGACGCACATTTAGTGACTTCAGTTACCATTACTTGCTGACTGCCAGGGCAGCTGCACTCAAGCAGCCATTTCAGTCCACCTTCACACACTGCACTAAATATAAACTGCTGATAACTGTGTGGAAACTGTTTCAGCAGAGACAGGGAGCACTGCATAACTCAAGGACATTGGGTCCTCCTCAAAGTCTACAGGTGGTCAATTTGCACGACAAGCAGAGGAAGAAGGGGACAGAGCCAAAGACTCTGCTACAGTTGTGGTTGGGAAATTTCTGCCTTGAGATCAGTACTTTCCCAGACCCATACTTCAGAGAGTCATCTGCCTTTAAAGAGGACATGGGGGCACCTGGGTTTTGACAATAATTTGTCTAAGAGAAGGTTATGGGTGACATTATCCCTTATCATATGCTACTTTGCTCTACAATGACCTTCAATTTTAAAATCTAGTTAGATTAAGCTGCAGATCCTTCAAGCATTTCCTTCACACAGTGGCACTTAAAGAAATATTACCTACTTTCAGATAGCACTGTCTTCTCTAGTGGTTCATTAAACACTTATTTAAATAACAGGATAAGCCAATGTAAGAGAGAAGATGAAATGTGCAAACAAGAAAACGAAAGTAGTTTTTTCTCAAAGTTTTGCTTAGAGAATTGCTAACAGAAATTATATGAAAGTTACAGAGACAGAAGTATGATCTGTAAAGCTGCCAGTGCCACAACTGGCCACCAGATTACACTGCTAGAAAGAATTATTCTCTCTGCATCAAAGATACCCCCAAAAATAGCATGTCATGAAAATAAGAAAAGGAGACAGACTTGCAAAGAGATTTATGACAGACACCTGAAGAGGATGTGGATGAAATCAACGATAAACTACAGACACCACAGAGATCTCCGATCCCTAGAGCACTGGCATTTAATATGCAAATTCCTTCTCTGCTTAGGCGTTTTGTCTCCCTTTGATGTACACAGACAAGTTCAAACTAGAGATGAGAAATGGGAGAGTTCCCTTTCTCCATTATCTCAAGTTTTTTTATTGTCTAAGCAACAGTTAAGTGCTCTAACTATATCACTTTTGTGTCTGTTCAGACCAGAAAGAAAAAAAAATACAAAAAAGAGAAGTATAACAAATATTATTAAAGGAGAGAGTCAATGTTTTTCCAGCTCTGATGCAGATGCAAGCAACAAGCTGGTGCTCGACAGCTTTAGCGCAGCCTAGGAGAAGAGAAAGACAAGCTGAACAACAGAGGACAGTAAAGATACTCTGGAAAAGAGCCAGATGTCTTGAGCTTAGCCCTACTGCATGAAAAATTAAAGAGGTTAAAACCTCCTCTTAAGAACTTTTCTTCCCATTGTTCTGACCACGATTCTTCTGAACAAGCTGCATTGCTTCAGAAACCTCAAGAATTACGGTGACAATAGATTCCTGCCAAGAGAAGCACCATTACATAATAGCTTTTATGGGAACACGCACAAAAAGCCACTAGGAAGCGCAAATAGACAAGTGCAAGATCCTCTCTGCCCATCGGCTCAGTTTAGCTCCTGACTACTTCAGGATATTCTTAATTTATATATTTACTTCCTCTCATCCCCTTCCACTCAACAAAATCTGTGTTACTGTAACTACACTGAGATCACGTCCATTCCCCACAGTAACGTAACCCCCTTGAGAATACGCCCACTTGAAACTACTGTATTTGCATTAATCTGTTTAAAAGAACACTACAAAGATGAAAAACTGTGTCACTATTTCCATTAGTATATTAGAAATAAGAACAATTTATTATGGTATTTTTCCATCCTTTACCCAATTTTAGGGATACTTAGAACAATTATTGCTCGTCAGTTCTGAGAAGCCTAGCATAGCTATTTTTGAGTTCCAGGTCTTCCACAGGGGATTTACAATAGATTTGTTACACGCACACGTAGAGGCTCAGCCTAAGCAATGCACACGTGTAAAGGCAGCTGCTAGGGAAGCTCTGACCTTTGGGCAGTGTTAAGGAACCATAAAGAAGAAAGCAAAGATAAAAACCTAACAAACACAAAGTTTCTCACGTTGAATTGTCCGCAGCAGTGCCTCCACTACCACCGTCATCTCAGACACCACTTTCCCTGTGTCTCCCTACGCACCCAAAAGCTCTAGGAAAGGAAAAAGAGTAGACAGTGGCGAACGCTTATATGCGCTGTTACTTAGGGGTTTTAAATCCTAGAGGTTCATCCCGCACCAAGCGAATCCTCACGCCCAAACACACACACACACTTTAAGACCGCTGACCTCAGAGAAAGCCCAGCTCTGCCGTCACCACCGACCACCCGCCGCTGTGACACGAGGGAGCCGCAGGTACCACAGGTGACATTATGTAAGGGAGGCAGCCGGGCGCCGAAGGGCTCCCGCCGCAGCCCCGGGCACCGCGAGCTCCGTGCGGGGCCGCGGCCGGGCAGGGCTCCCCTGGCTCCCCGGGGGGGCCACCCGGGGGAGCGCCGCCGACACCCTCCTGCTCCCGGCCCCG
>VZTT01060696.1:60128-71421 GCA_013400855.1 Buphagus erythrorhynchus
CCGCTGAGGGACGGGGCGGAGCGGGCACCGTACCGCACGGAACCGCCCCGCCCCGCCGCATCCAGCCACGGCCGCTGCTGGAAGCCGGCGGGGACGCTGCGAGCCTCCGCGCCTCTCCGCGGGACGGCGTGCGGCTGCACGGACACGTGGCGCTCGCTCTCGGCCCGGCTCCGGGAAACAGCGGCTGTGAGAGAGCTGGAGCCCCCTCCGGCCTTCTGCCGCTCTGTGGCGGAGCAGAAGCAGCTCCGCAGCAGCAGGGCAGAACGGTGTTGCACAGCCCCGGCCGTTCCCTTGCGCTGCCAGTCCCTTCTCCCGGGCCGCGGGGGCAGCGCACGGTGCCCCTTGGCTTTGTCGCGGCTGCGGAGCCGCCCCAGAGCTCGGGCTGTACGGGGCATGGGCACACAGCCATGGGCACGCTACTGCCAACTTGCCACAGCGGCACAGAAGCCATGCCAATGCTCTTGCAGCACGCACATTCCTGCAGCCCGCTCCTTGCCCTGTCCCACCGGCTCAGCTGCTGGCACGCCCTTCGTCACTCCGCTAGTGACAGCCTGTGGTAGCACAAGTCACAGCTGGGTCTGTCCAGCTGTGCAGCACCAGCAGAGCCAGACTGCTGCCTGAAAGGTCCAAGGCTGGGCTGTTGCAGGAGGTCACACTCCTGCTCACAGGGGTTTAGTGCATACAGGTGTAAGGGGATGCTTACACCTTCTTGCCACCTCCTCTCTCTTCATCTGCTTTTTACAGCCACTCCCAAGACAACGCTCCTGTATCCAAAAGTGTCTTCAGGAATTCAAGGAAGGATTCCTTGCTTTGCTTTCCTTTCTATTGCTTGAATTAACACCTACCTTCTATGTATCTGCTACATTATTCATATTTTGCTGTGGAGAGTGAGCTGTTCTCCCTCTTATATGGGGAAGGAAACAAATGTAGTTCTACTGGAAAGGTGAAGGGAAGTTTACCTATTTTTCTGCAATAGTACAGTGATGATTCATAGTAAAAGCCCATAATAGGTTATAGCTTACCAATGGCTTACCATCATTTCATCAGATGTAGGAGATGAATATGATACATCAGAAAACATTCCCTATAAATATTCCCCTTGTAAGCACTTCAACACCAAAAAGCAGGAAAAAACCTACATCATCATCTGGAAAACTTGCTTAAAGGCAGGAAGGAAGAGTGGGAGATAGAGCTGCACACAAACCTGCTGATTCACACAGCTGTTCTTTTTGTGAAATCTCAGGTGCAAAGGTGGAAGGCACAGAGTGAAAATATTGGCCTGTGATTTGCTGTGCTCTGATCAATTAGTACAGCTGTCCTGGGCCTGAAGGAAAAGTTCAGAAACCTTTGTACTTCTGAAATAAAAGCCGTGAGGAGGCTGCCACAGTACTCCTTCTGCTCATGGCATTAATGCACAGAGAAAGGTGCAATTCCTGGCAAATTCTCACTAAAATGACCTCTTACTAGGGGCTGATTCATCACAATTTTGGCTTCAACCAGTCCAACTTTTTTAAACACATTGAGAGGTCCTTTTATTTCTATGCTATACTTGGTTTCCATAATTTTCATTCATACATATTTCTCTTTATAACTGTATCAAGCCATAATAAAAATCACTATATTCTTCCTTTGAGGCCTCAGATACACTAATTTGGCTGTGCTTATTTTTTTGATTGTCATGGAATCACAGAAATCAGCACTTACACCATCTTAAATGTCCAAAGTATCACACAGACCTTAACTAATGCCTTTTACATTGGATTTGCCACACTGCGTCAGACCACCAGCCAGTCTAATCCAACATCCTGTTACCAGCAATAGCCAATTGACAGTGCTTCAGAGAAAGTAAATGCCACTAACTGCCCCCAAAACAGTTACTGCCCTCTTCCAGGCAAATGCCTCTGACCAACTGGTTCCAATTTTTGGCATTATTTTCCTAATGTTCACTTTCAGGTTGCTTGAATGGAGATGAAAATAAATAATTCATGGAAACATTTCATTTTTGGGAATAGAAATTTTAAAGCGTAAAAGCTGCCGAACTCCACCAGAAGGTCAAAGCACGCTTATTTTGTGTGGCCCCATCTGATTAAACAGTTAACTTCATATCCAATGGTTATGGATGTTGCTTTTACTCTACAGAGGGAGTTTTACTATCACATAAGTCTTAGTCCATCAATACACTCCTTTCTGGCAGAGACACTGATGGGATTTGGTCAGACTCAGTAGTACAGGGCTGGGAAAAAGGGCAGCCCATACATGGGAGCAGTGAGATACCCCACATCACACCTTGCCCTGGTTCTTTTGGCAAACCTGCAGCAGTAGGATGGCAGTGGAAGCTGGGCTGGAGAGGACATGTTTTATAACAATATAAAACATCTCTCATAGTGATGCAAATGCACACTGTTCTGCACACCTTGATTAACCCCACAGGGACAGTTGCTGCCCTCCAGATCCAGATCTGCCACTAGATTTATCAGATAAAAGAAACATATTTTTAATCCCAGACTTGAAATTTGTATCCTGCCAAAAGCCTCTCACAACCTTGTGAAAACAAATGGTACTTCTTATCCTTCTGCACACATCTACCCATTCCTTCCCTCCTATGGTGGACTTACTATAGTAGGTTGACACTGGCTGGATTCCAGGCACCCACCAAAGCCCCTCTGTCACTCCCACTGCAGCTGGACAGGAGAGAGAAAATATAACAAAGGGTTCATGAGTTGTGATAAGGACCAGGAGAGATCACTCATCAAATACTATCATGGACAAAACCATGTTAGAGATATTAATTGAATTTATTTCCCCTGTTCCACTGTGGGTCCTTCCCACAGGAGAAACTTCTCCATGAACTTCTCCAACCTGAGTCCATCTCACAAACAATAGCTCTCTGCAAAGTGCCACAACCTGAGTCCATCCCACAGACAACTGTCCTGCTCAAACTGCTGCAGTGTGGGTCACTCTTCCATGGGATGCAGTCCTTCAAGGACAGCCATTACCACCATTTCTAACTGGTGGTTAGCCTTGACCAGAGGCACCAGGGACTGGCTCTGCTGGACATGGAGAAGCTTCTAGCAGCTTNCTTTGAAACACCTTGTCTCCACTCCTCCTTCCTTCCTGAGCTCTACTTTCTCCCCCAACAGAGGAGGAAGACAGGGAATGGGGGTTATCACCCATGGCCTCTCATGCTGCTCAGGGAGAGGAGTCATTCCCCTGTTCCACTGTGGGTCCTTCCCACAGGAGAAACTTCTCCATGAACTTCTCCAACCTGAGTCCATCTCACAAACAATAGCTCTCTGCAAAGTGCCACAACCTGAGTCCATCCCACAGACAACTGTCCTGCTCAAACTGCTGCAGTGTGGGTCACTCTTCCATGGGATGCAGTCCTTCAAGGACAGCCATTACCACCATTTCTAACTGGTGGTTAGCCTTGACCAGAGGCACCAGGGACTGGCTCTGCTGGACATGGAGAAGCTTCTAGCAGCTTCTCATAGAAGCCACCCCTGTACCACTCCCCACTGCTACCAAAGCTTGGCCATGCAAACCCAATATAACTTCAGAAGTTACTGAACTCTTTTCAGGTGCCACATATCTAATATGACTACAATTGCAAGGTAACTTCACTTCTGAGAGAAGCCACTGATAAAATATGATTTCTGATGGTAGTGCTCAGCTAGAAAAGGTCTCATGACAGTCTAAGCACTATCAGAGGGGAAAAAACATAGTCTAAGAGATACTGTTACTTCAGGCTGTCATACAATCTATCCTTAGCTGTGAGCCTTGGTAATGTTACCATCCTATGTGGCCTCCTCCTCAGCACTGTGTGCCCCTGCAAACAAAGAGGGAGTGCTGTACCTGCTGTTTGTTCCCTCCTCCATACTGCTGTCCAGCCAGCAAACCAAAGGACTAAGGCAGCTTCACTCTAAGGACAGGCTGCTACAGACAACCTGAGCTCCCAGCTCAGTCATCGAAGACTTTTTGGCTTCAGAGGACTCTCTTACAAACCCTTTTTTCTCAGAGAGAGCTCTTACTGCTAACATGCAGGAGAGCTACTCATGTTTTTCTGTTTCCATCAACCCCCCACATCCAGATTCCAGTAGGAAAGCAGGTAGCTGGCATCACACCAGAGATGCCTTTTGTTTCTAGGAACTGCCAGCATGCCAGGTCTCATTCTAGCAAACAGCATCTCCCACTTAGGCATACATGACAGCCACACACACTCGTGTTCCTTTGCCTTCTTGCTGGCAACACTTCTGTGACCTATTCATTGGCAACTTGTTTGAAACAGGATTTGTGCAGGAATAAATAAGTTTTTAAGTGCTTTTGAAACCCTCACAGCCCATTAGCCCATTATACCTCTCTTGCTTTGCCTTTGTTTTTTCCCCACTTCCTTCTGCACACATCTCCTGGTCTGCTAGCCCTCATTTACACTTCCAGTATACACTGGAACCCACGCACATTTTTTGTGTTTAGCAGGGCATTATTCATTATTAATATTCAGAGTAGATGTAAATAGAGCAGCTCATCTCCAAAAGACTATTAAAGCAACATGGGAAAAACAAGAATAAAAGAGAAATCTTGGCACACCATTCATTCTTTTGCTTGCTAGGGCACTTGAGTTCACAATCTACTGATGAAGAACAGGTAAGGCTATACCTGGCTATGAACATCATCCTTGCCATGACATTTTCCTTCTTGGAGTACCACAAACACGCACTATATTAAGAGATTTTTTCTTTCTGTGACTTGAAATGCAGCATACAGTTGTGGAACAGTCACCAGGGCTGTTACGCTGTCATGGGAGCCAGAAGACTCAGCTCACAACCTGGAGTTTATAGGGATTTGGGTCTTGAAGCTGCACATTTGTTCTGTACATATAGGCCTGTAACAGAGAAGCTCAAAAAAATCATCTCCTGGAAACTACCCAGAGCTTTTCTCTCTGAGGGAAACAAACGAGGCCTTAATTAATTTTCTTTCAAATACAGCAAATTGACTTCTGCTCCAGTTGTGCTAGTTTCAAGCCACACAGCACAATGGTATTAATTCCACTTCACTCGAGGGCTAAATGTTCAGAGCAAGGAAAAGGGAGTTTCCTGCAGGTCTTGCTATGGTTGAAGTCAACAACCAAACCACCCTGGTTTTTGCAGGAGTGGTTTCTTCAGAGTCTGCATTTCTGAGGGCGACTGTGACATGTCCCTGGGTTAGCACAGCAAAATGCAGGATACATGAAAGGCACTGGCTGAGCAAATTGCCTGGTCCTTTGCATATTTTTAAAAGTCGGCCACATCCTGCCTCAGATTTAATTTTACAGGCTCAAAGATAGAAGCACTTTTAGCGTTCTGTCCTAAGGCTAGCTTACTGGTTCACTGATCATCCTAACTAGCCCTGCTGTCTCAAACTTAATTTAATCATTTTTAACATCAGAGTCTTTCCTGCAGGATTTCCCAACACTGGAATAACACACAGGGTTCTGCACAAGGTCTCCTCAGTACCTTGCAAACCAGTGGTGTACTCCCTTTCTATCAGAGACACTTTGCCCAATAAACCAGAAGATCACATTTGCCTTCTTAGCATTTGCTTCATTTGGGTACAATCAGCACCTATCCCATGTTCCAGAGAATGGCACTCAAATCCCAGTAGAACATTTTGCCTGGACACAGTGCCACTGTACAGCAGCCATCCTGCACAGGTATCTCACTGTGGTGTTCTTCAGTGCCATGGACCTGTATTAGCACCATCTCATGAATCTCATCCCTACACTGTGCTAAAAAGCATGAGAGTTGGAAGAAAAAATTTTACAACAAAACCCAAATCACTGAGTACAGTGAGCCTGGTTAGTTCAAAGAGAGAAACTGCAGGATCTGACCTATATACACATATATAGGAAGCACCAATTCTACAAAACTGTTATGGTAAACTATCCATCCCACCCCCTTTAGTATGTTCAATGACACAGTAGTTGCATCACTGCTTAAGTGTTACAGTAAAGAGGTAAAGGGGATTAAAGAGGACAAAGGACAAGACCTCCTTCACCATAAAATCCTGTGAGCAATTTAAGTTACCTTCCAACCATCTTAAAATCCTCCCACTGCCAAGTTTATCTAATACATTTAATATACAGCTTCATTATTACATTGACTATGCACTGCTTAGGGAAAAGTGCTATTATTCCTCTTCACAGATGGAAGAGGGTGGTACAGATCCCATAGATACCAACGCATACCATTTGCATTGTAAAAAAGTGACAGGAAAAGAACTGAACCTGTTCCTGTCTAACACCTATTGTTCTCAACCCTTCCTTCTTTCCGACAACTTCATGTTCCATGATTTCCCAAAAAGCAGCCCAATTTTCTCTCAGCTTCTCCTCTGTCAACTCTGAAAATTAAGTTAAGAAAGTCAGGCATCTCTTGACTAATTCTTCAAAATTCAGGGTAGCTGTAGAAGTGTTTCTATTACAGAGTAGGTTTTTATTAAAGGACGTTTGTTAACATCTTGGATTCCCACCTGTTCTTTCCACATGACTTTGCATTGTTTGGCTACATACAGACTCTGTACACCTCAAGAAAGCAGCACATCTTCATTTTCTTTTCTTTATATAAAAATCAGCCCTTTTCAAGCTGCATACTAGAACTACTGTCTGCTGACTACTATATTCTCTGAGGTAACATCTGGCATAAAAACTGACTGCAAATATGATCAGTTAGGAAGATTTTCTTCTAGCAGTCTTCCAGCTGGCTTTATTCCCAGAAGTCAGCCCAATGGAAAAGAAAAATCTATTTGGCACTGTCTCCAGTTGCAATTACTCATTCTTCAGGTAGAACAGTTTCCCCCCTTGGGGAGGTTTTACTGACACGCAATTCAGATGATAGGTTCTGAACTGCACTGGAACTGGTATGGCCTCTGGGATTCTGGAGAGGTGCTTTCTGATGCCTAAGGAATTCAGAATCCCAGCTCATGCTGTAAAAGAATAATAGAGGTTATCCCCCCCTCCTAAGTCCAAGCATATAACTATAGGTATAACTTGAGGAATTTAAATGCAATCCTATCATTATGGGTAGTAGGCTTCAGCTGCAGACATTCACCCATAATTAAGCAGAATTATTCATAAGGGGCTTTGGCCGAAGTCATGGCAGTGTTGGTAGCTCAGGTCATTGTTAAAACAGCAGGCCTGGGCTACCTCCTGTGGACCTAATGTGGGAGAGTGATGCAACCCTGCCCATGTGTGTTCACTTTGCCTCTGTGAGTGGGATATTTGTCTTCCAGTTCTCCTGAATTCAAGAGCAGGCATCATGGGTTTAACACCTCTCTGCCTTTCTCCTCAGGCTATAATACACACCAATGCAGGCTGAGTGCATTGGCCCCATACACATCCTTTACACTCCATAAGCATGGGTGTATGGATAACAAAACAAGGAAAGGCCCAGCTTCCAACTCCTGACCCCTCCCATGCTCCCTGCTGTTCATCACCCCCAGACAAGAGCAAAGAAGCAAACAGCTAATCTCTTCCTTCTGGCTGCCAGCTCCTTGGCACAGCACCATCAGGAAAGACCAAGTACAAAAGTACAATCTAGGAATGGAAAAGTAGCTCATATTTAAATTGGAACATTAAATACTATATCCTAGAATACTATGTTCTGATGTGGCTTCTGATAGGCGAAGGAGGAGTGATGTGAGATTTTTGCAGTTCTAAAAATACCTAACTGATAAAATCCAAGCAGTGGTGAAGGTAAAGATCATACAAAAAGAGAAATAATTTTACTATTCAGCTAATAAACACCTCAGATTAATTAAAACAAAAATAATTTAAAATCTCCACCTCTAATTTGACAGTTCGTTCTGTTTGATTAGACTTTGCATTTTACTTCCCTGGAACATCACCAGCAATGTCATATTTCCCACTGTTTTTCAATAGTTTCATGTTGTGATTTCCAGGCTGTGCTAGAATAAATAGCGCAGCTTGGAAACTGAAGCAGCATGCAAGACTGATCATTTGCTCAAAACCAACAGTTTTCAAGTAAATGAATGGGATATAATTGCATTTCAGCTTGAAAATGTAACTATGTAGCATTAGGATGTACCCTTCCTGTTGAGTTTACACTCAGTTGGCACTTGCTTATTAGAGACAATTCTGGGTCACTGCACTATTTGTATATGGATAGTAGCTCATGCACATGTAGTTTGTAGTCCTGCATGGATCACTCCAGAGGTGTACTCTGATCTCTTTTAACAAAGACAATCCTCATACTCATTTCAGGTATTTGTTTACCTCATCTGAAGTTTGCTCTATGACCTTGGGGCCAAATCCTCCATGATTCACCGTGTGCAAGGGCTCCATAACTCCCTCATGACTCACGAGTTCTCTAAAGAAGCCAAGCCTGACCAGAAGAACTGTGTGCATTAGGTTCAACACCCACATCTGAGGTTTGGTTTCTGCCAATATATGCCAATATTGTAATAATTGCTCCAGAAATAACCACTGACAACAGAATATCTTGAAAACCAAATAAAATCTACCCTCACCTCTATACTTGTTTTCATGGAAATATGCAGTGACTAGGTTTTTTCCCCTCATTTTCTCTGCCAACCTACCATATTTTTATTCAAACAGCCCTAGTAACTGACTAGGTTTACCCAAATACAAAACTACTGCAGATGTGCCAAACCTGCACAAAGCCAAATAGAGAGCTGTTCAGCATGACCCCAAGAAAGCATCCATGCAGCAACACTGCTGCCAGTCCTCATTATAGAGAAAGATAACTCTCTGCAGATCCTTTCAGCCAGGGACCAACAAAATCTTTTTATTACTGAGAACTGACTGGTTTCAGTGAGACAGCAAACAGCACACACACCATGGTGTTCCCCAGCAAGAGGAACACAAACAACAACTCACCATCAGCACACTGGCCTTAGACTCCACCTTTATATTAGAGTGAAGATAGAGTATTTGCAATGCAAGTCTGTCCCCAGTGGCTGCCAAACATTTTGCTTCTGGCAGTAGTCCTCTGCATCGCCCCCCACCATATGTCACCATTCCCAGCTACCTCCTCATATCCATCTCTTCTCTGTTTCACTGCTCTGTGCATCTGCCCCAGCCAGAAGCTTCATTTCCCTAGAGACTCTGATGAGGGTCAGCCACAGCTGACAACACTAGGCAAAGCTTCTGGGCTGTGAGCAGTGGGGACAGTGCCTCAGCTTTGGGCAGTTACTCTGAAGTCTCTCATGATGCTGTGCACCCACCACACCAGAACAGCCTGGCAGGGGGCCACAGAGGAGCCAGGCCTTGCCATGTCTCTGTGGCAGCAGGAGCAAACACCCATCCTGCCACCCATGGAGGAAGGGAAAGGCAAGCTGTGCCAGAACTGCAGGCAGAGCAGAAGCACAGAGTGACAAAAACCAAAGGTAAAGCATGAGAAATGTTAAAAAAGGAACCAACACTGAAATCTCACAGAGGATTTTGGCTTTTGTCAGGCTGTTACATTGACATTATGACATGCTGGGCTTTGGACCTTGGCTATCAGGCAAGCCCAATGTATATAGTCAAATGGGACTTCATGTTCAGCATTATCACATAGCAGGCTGTAAAATCACTCAGGTGGATGGGCTGCAGGACTGAAAACAAAGGATTATGGCATGTGACAAGTGGCTGTTCAAAGGGAAGGAACCAGGGATACCATGGCAATGGGGATCAGTGAAATATTAGACTGAGTGCCTCATTAAAGTTTCAAATTAGTGCTTAAACCATCCAGCTGACAGAGAAGGTTGTGCTGGAGAGGCTCTGGTGTGTCCTGGGAGAGGGGCAGGAGCTGCATCTGGGCAGGGAAGGGACATATTTGGGCAGATGCTTGGTGCCTGTGTCCTAGCAGCAGCTAGGAAGAGAAGGGCAATATGCCTGGGAGATACCAGGAAAAACTGTGTCAGAGGGCTCCTTACTCTCCTCTCCCCAAGGCTGTCACTTTCCCCTTATCCACAGGGCTCATGAAAATGCAGGAATATTCTGGTGCAAAACCAGGAAAAGTCTAAGCAAGAGGGAATAGGCTGAGAGCTGAAGTAGCTATACAAATAGGTCAGGGTCATCCCAACAACAGTATAAAAAGCCTGAGACAGAGAGTAGAAATTGGAAACTAGATTAAGACAGGATTCAACCTAGAAAACAAAGTCTATTTAGCAAGGAGGAAATAATTCACCAACTAACATTTCTCTTGGCAGAGAAGGGAAGCGTTCTGTAAAGTCAAACTATATTAATCTAGCATTAGGAGAGCTAGAAAATTAGAGAAGGGGACACAAAGAAATTAGCTAGAGAGGAGGAAGGCAACACACCAGCACCAGGAATTGCACACGGCTACCCTGCCAGGCAACACAGAGCTCAGTGCTGGACAGGAACCCACTGCTCAGTTGAGGGGTGGCTACCATGAGAGTCTGACATACTGGGAGGAGACAGAAGGCGATAGTTCCTTGTGCAATGATGGGGGATTGATTTGTGATGACATTATGTGTTCCTTGTCTCTGAAGGGACATAGAAACAGTTTACAAACATTTGTAAGGCATACACCCAAATGAGTGCAATTACTTAGAGAAGACAAAACAAAGATAGGGAAAACAGAAGCTGAAAGTAACTCAAAAGCTTTTACCAATGAGCTCTAGAAGGTTGTGAAATAGCTCTCATGAGGAGAGCAGAGAAGAACTCTGGTATGGGTACTTTTAAAGTTGGATGGGAAGAAAGCAAATAACACAGGAGCATTGGAAGGCATACAGAAGAATTTGCTGAAGTGATAAAAAAATTTCCACCCACTCAATCTGTAGTTCCAGTTTTCCACTGCCCCACATCTCTTGCTATCATTAGTAGTGATGCAAAACTGGAAAATGTTTATTAAAGTGTAACCTTATAGTACTGCTCCACCTGAGCACACAGATTTCTAGACATATCTAGCCAACAGAGAATTAGGCTTTATAATTGTGTCTGGGAAAATGACTCACTAGCAGCGATCCACTTTAACTCCTCCAATGATCTCCTCCTTCCTCATCCCAAATCTCCCTTAGTCTTCATGAGTTAGGGATATGACTCCGTGTTTGGATAGTGTTGTTAATGTCTCCTAAAGTCATATGCAGCTGCTTCTAAAAATCTCCTGATAAATCTCTTTTTAATTGCATTTGGCCACTTACAGGGTTCCCAAAGATCCACATAGAAGCCTGAAAAGATCAAGGCCCAAGTACAGTCCCGATTAAGGCTGAAATAGCAACATGCCAAAAGCTTGGAGGAGCCTACACCTTACCTGGCATATACACTTACCAGCTTCAT
>VZTT01060696.1:84660-130491 GCA_013400855.1 Buphagus erythrorhynchus
GTTTGTGTGGTTTTTGTGGTTGTTTAGGCTTTTGGGGTTTTTTTTGTTTGTTTGTTTGTTTTTGTTGATTGGTTTTGGGGGTTTTTTTTCATTTTCTTTTATTTTTCTTTTTAAGTTGTTCGGTTTTTTCTTCCTCAAAGACCAAATTTAATATCAAACTGCCAGGGTTTGGTAGAGACCCACAGCATGCCCATAGTCCAGTTCTCATTAGGGAACTGGATTGCTGGCTGACAGTGTTTCACAAAGACCAGATCCATACCCGCCTTTATTTGTAAGCAACCATTTCGATTCAGCCACCAGACCCGGGATTGGTTCCTGCCTGCTAAGGACAATTGCCCAAGGGCAAGCGCATGGTGACAGCTAGCACATCCCTGGGTCCAACAGAGGTGGCACCACAGCCAGAGGTAATCTGAGGCTGGGGCTGTTTCCAAAGAGAGCAGGGACCTCGTGAAAGGGAAAAGCCATATTAGAGGGGAATCATAATCCTTAACTATGCAGTGACAGCCTGGGAAGAGAGGATTGCTCAAAAAACCCAAGGGTCTTCCCTCAAGAGCGATAGTGCCTCACTGCTGGCAAGCTGGATGTGGGCTCATGTCTCCATCTTCTCCTTCTCTGGCAGGGGCAAGCAACAGAATTACAGCAAAAAGGGGACAGAAGTCTGGCTGTGGGGGTGAAACCCCCTGTCAGTCAAAGCTCTCCCCAGTTTCACTTGCAGACAGGACCCTGAATACCACTGGAGGAGTGGGCTTCAACCCTCAGTTGGTACAACCTGAAAGCTGGTCATGCACCCATGCTCTGATGCATTTGCTGCACTTGCTTGGAATAAGGCAGGCTTGTGGGGCTTTCCAGCATGCCAGCTGCATGCTTCACAGCCATATCCCAGCCACAGCTTTGAAGCAGTGGGAAAGGTTGTATCTTATCCTTCCCCAGTTCAAATCAGCAGGATTAGTTGTTTATTCAGGAGTCCCTTCCCCCATTGGCAGGCAAAAATAATTATAAACCTTCTTTTTATATATGCCAGCTAGCAGACAGGATCAGTACGCAAAGGGACTCCCTGATTTCTGACATGCCTAAGCCCTCAGACGACTGTGGGGTTTTTGCACCATATGGCTCTATCACTTGACAAAATAGTGCCCTAGATAGGCTGGTTGTTTTCCAGTCTGCCACCAAATTAACTTAGGAGGATGGGCACATACAGCCACAGTTTCTGCATTGTTGCCACAGTTTCTGAGGTCTCCAGACCTATTGCAAGCCACTGTATTTTTGCAGCCCCTCCTGCCCCCCTCCAGGACCAGCTACCAAAGGGATTAAACATGGCATGTTATCTACTGCACTGGCTTAATCACTAAGCAAAGCACTCATCCCCTGACCACAAGGTCAAGGAATTATCTTCCTGACAGATAACGCAGCCAGGGCTTGGAACAAAATGAGGAGCTGAACTGTCATTGCAAGCCCACAGGCCACAGTTTTATTGCTGTTTCTGGGGAAGTAATGCTGCTAAGATGCTATGAAAGTGCAGCATGACTCTTCTCACCTGTCCCAAACTGTCTTTTGGTGTCAGGGGAAGAGAAACAGCAAAAATAGTATTCAGTTTTCGGTACATACATCCCCCTCTCTTAAATACCCCTTATTCCAAACTTGTCCCTCTGAGAGCAAGAGGTTTTGATGGTTGGATGTTTTTGGCACCGTGTAGTAAAGAGACTGAGGAACTAACTGAGCACTAAGACTGGGCCAAAAGAGAAGTGACCTTGGGGGAAACATACATATCTAGAAATGCAGTTTCAGAGGACATAGATTCTACACATCAGTTTCAGCAGAAGGTGGGAAGTCCTATTCCTGTGTAAGCTGGCCTGTTAGGGCAGAGCTGCAGGGCCTGCCAGCCCCACAGCTCACTGCACAGTGATGGGCTATGAAAGGGCAACTCACACCTGTGGAGGAAAAGTTCTTCATTTGCAATTTAAATATAGAGAGCCCAGGTCTGCTGCCACCATAAAAGAGTGAGGAAAACTCCTAACACAGAGAGCTACAAGGTGAGGTTCTTACTAGGCACTAGCACAGGGCATCAGCTGCCACAGCATCACTGTGAGTGCCCCGGGACCCTCTGCACACAGCCAGGCAGGATAGCCATGGTCTCCTGCCCAGTGGCTGCCAAGAGCAGCACCTTTTCATAGACAGGGAAGGTGTAAACTGAGATTACAGAAAAGGGCTGAGAGGATGAAGCTCTCTACCCAAAGCTGGGTAATTCAAATAGCTTGCAGCTCTCCAGGTGACTTCCTCATGGTCACAGACATGACAGGAATTCCAGAGGAGGAATCCTCATCTCTACAAGAGTCTAGGTCCTGAAGGCTCTGGTTGAAATTACACGTGTGCTAAATCTTCCTTGTTGTGCCTTTCAAAAGCAGCTAAGCAGTCAAATGACATCTTCTCACCTCCCTCAGCACATCTTGCCTTTTGCAGTCCAGCTGCTCCCTAAAGGCCCTGGTTTGTCTGTGAAACATTCACACCCTGCCAAGTCTGTGTGCCTTACCTGTGGACAAGGGCCACACTGCAGCCAGGGGCACTGCTCTTCTCCATCTTCCCAGCAGGAGATGCTTCCTGCAGCATTGGGGTGGAATGTGAGAGAAGCAGCTCCCACCTTAAAGCACAAGATTAACACAGCTTAGCAAATTTCACTGTACTTCAGCTATAAATCAAAAATAAAAATGTTTTTACCACTTTAGCTCAGAACATGAAGGGTCTGATTGTCTCTGGGATGTCTGTCTCTGTTCAGCTTGGTGGATCCTCCAAAGAGCTCACTGAGGTTATATGCACGCTGTTCATCCTCCTGGATATCAGTCCTTTCCATACAGCCACCTCCAGCCTAACAGCTGAGGCACAGCAGAGACACAGGCAGGACTGGCAGGCAGAGTGAGTCACCTGCCTACCATGCAAGGGGCCTGGATGAGCTAGCTGCAAATAAAGGTCCTCTTCCCCTATCTCATACCTCGGGCAAAGGAGACAACACCCCACAGTGCTCTGAGGAAAACAGCACAATAAAGCTTTAGATTTTCTGCTCAACTGCTGCTCCTCAGCTCCTCTCACTTTCCCACCTGCATTTCTCTGTGCCTTTGGGGAAATCTGATGTTATGTATTTTCTATATTGTTCTTAATTAGGAAAAAAAAATCTTCCATTCAGTGACTCTCAAGAGCAGAGATGGGGACAGGCACTGAGGACCATCCACCTTACAGTCTGCCAGGGGCCCTCTCCTCAGTGTCTCTCCCATGGCCACTGTCCCTGCAGCCCCAGGATCTGCAGAAAGCACAATCCAAGCCTCAAAATCGCTTTGTCTATAGCTGAAAGCTGCACAACTCCTTCAGAAAAATCACATCTCTCTTCTAGAGCATGTGAAGGAAAGGACCCCTCTTAACCACATGGAAATGAAGCACTGCCCTGCCTGTCTTGTGTGTGCTTCTCTCCACAGGGATGCAGCTGTGGAGATGGAGCTGTGAAATGCAGCTGAGTACACAACCCAGAGCTTGCTCTGACCAATGTACAAGGCACTCCCCAGAAAGGGAAATGGCTGCACAGGTTCACCAGGTCAGCTGGGGCATGCCATGAGCTGCTTTCTCCTCCCATGGAGCTCTAGCCTGGCACCTTTACTTACTAGTTTTTCCATGTCATTAAGTTTCACCTCCTCCCTATGAGTAGACTTTAATCATGACTTCTCTACATTTCTACCATGCTCCAGATCACAGCATGGCCACCGAAAACAGGACCATCTCTTCCAGAGGATTCTCCAGCCTTCAGCCTCCAAAGGTTACAGCACCTAGCCTGGATAACAATTAATCTTGCCCCAAAAATGGTCGATATATGTTTAGATACAAATAGCTCTTGGAAAATGCATGTAAGTAGTAAGTCTAAGAGCCTGGGACAGCAACTGCTCTCCTCCTTCTCCCCATTAGCGGTACCAGATCCTGCCTGCTGTGTGAGATGGGCTCCCTTCCACCAAGAACCCTGGTTCCTCTCCTTCCCCTTGCTCAGGCACTGCAGCTGGGTTTCCCTTGGGAACTCCTCTGCCTTCTGGCTCTCAGTGCACAGCCAAGCCTGCTTCCCCACATGCTCCCCAGCCAGCTGCTACTCCTGAATACCTCCTGGAGGGTCTGTGCTGGCTGTGTGTAGGAATGTGTTGGTCCAGGCAGCAGTTAATTCAGGTGGGGAAATTCCTGGTGAATGCCAGAGACAACATGCTGCAGATCCTGTTCCCAAGCCTTTTTCGCCATAGATTAAGAATGGCACTAAAATTCACTCTGTGATAAGTAGGTGAAATGTACTTGTCTGTGGCAAGCAGAAGAGATTAGAGGCTGTTTTCAATAAATCTCTGAAGATTAAGGAGAAAGAAGATTCCATAAAATAAAATCTGATTTGTCTTTGGCACAGCTGTCTATCTAAAGATGAGCACCCACATCCCACTTCTATATAATCCACCCTTCTCCACACACAGCCTCCAGAAAGTGAGCTGAAGTCACGGCTTCACTACTGTAACTAGCATCCATAACATGGCAGGCTGTGCTATCAGGGCTGTGGGGATGGCAGATACTGACCCCTTTCTCCTTAGAAAGGAGACAGGATTCACTTCACGTTACCTTGGGAACTCACATCCTGTCATGGCAAACATCACACGGACAGGCAGAGAAAAAGCTGAATGTAATCCTGTCTGTCCTACTGTCTTCTGACCTTATACAGCACAGCCTCCTTCTTCCATAATTGATGTCTCCTGCTGCAGAGGCAGCCACAGCATCTGATTCTCTGGCTATCCCATTACAGCAGTAGTAAATGCAAGCCCATTATTCTGCAAAACAATTCAAATTAATTCAGAGCCTTAAACCAGGAAGTCTTTCTTTATAACACCATCTCTCCCTTGCTGCACTGCAGCTACAAGAAGTCAGCAGCTCCATCCCTCCATTTTCCCCATGAGCTCACTGTCTGGGACACACATGCCATCTCCTCCAAGGAAAGAATTTCTTGGTTTTTTTCAGTGACATTCAGAGATACTTAAAACATCCCTGATGCATGTAAGAGGAATGTCTTTCCAGGGCTCTTAGGATATAGCTGAAGTCTGCTAAATCATGAAATAGGAAAATGTTGAGGAAATTTCTGGCACACCATCTGTCTGACCTGACTTATTTACATGATGCTAGAGCTAGGAAATGCACTAGTCTTATAGCCCTTGTGATTTGAGACTGTTTTTCCAGGGAAAAGCAGCAGCAAGGAAAAGGGCACATCAAACTTTCTATGTGCTTAGCTTCAGAAACCACATTATCCCCAAGCCTCATGGCCAGCCCCTGCTCTGGGACAGGCTTCCCCAGCATGGGAGCTGCATGCCCAGCCACAATCACATCCAGGGCAGCTGGGGAGGTGCTCAGCTGTGGGTCTTTAGGAGGTTGCTGAAAGACTTGGAAAAGCTGAGGCCACAGTTGACCTGGCAGCTACGGAGTGGAGGCACAGACGTGTCTCCAATGCAGGATTAAGAGGCTGCTGTCCTTGCCAGGGCTTTCTCTGTGGCTCTGGCAGTGCAGCTACACTAGAGACATAGCCCCCAGGGCCACCTTCAGTTACAAAGCACTCCAAGCTTCATCTGAGAGTAAAACTTTCTAGTCTGCTCTCTGCCTCTGAGGAAAAACTGGAAATTACTTTTGGACAAATTATTTTCAGAGAAAACAATAAAAGTAAAAATAAAAATAAAATAACTGATTATGAAATATTTCTTTGAACTGCCCCTCACCCCCGTGAAACACACTGAGACAGGACCTGGCACAAAGACTCCGAAATGGCTCACGCTGCATGTCCAAGGTGAGGGGACACCCAGCACCACCCTGCCCAGCTCTGTACCCACATGGGAGGTGGGCTGTGAAGCAGGGAGGGAAGGTGCCTGGTTAAGAGCCCGGGGTGTTCGCTGCCTATCGCTGTGCATTTTCTGCATGAAATGCTCAAGTCAGAAAGACTTTGGAGCAGGATGAATAATATTTCTAGACAAGAAGCCAATGTTATGAAAAAAGCATGAGGAGCTATGAGGGCGTGTCTCACTTCCTCTGCGCTCCAAGGCGAGCAGCCCCCCATCTCCACCATGGCAGAACTGTTCTCCCACTGTTCCTGGGTGCTGCAAACCCCACCAGGCTGTCACCTTGGGGAGACAGCCCCAGCTACCAAAGAAGAATAAACAGAAAGCTGAGGGAGCAGCCTGGAGGGAAAGGTGAGGAACAGCCACCTTGCAATCCTGTGCAGAGCTAGGGAGAGCTGGATAGACAGGAAAGGGTGTATACTCACTGTGTAAAGCAGTATTTGTTTGCTAGCTTTGTGATCCTCTTCAAGTACAGACAGGATGGAAACTGCAGCTATGGGCAGTGCACCAGAATCAAGGCCCAGAAGTATATTTCAGGTCTGTTTCCTCCTGTCTTCAGGACACTTCATTCCTTTGCAGGGTTCTACCCACAACAGCTATTCTTTGCTTCCCTGCTAGGACTGTTCTCTGTTTCCCATTCACTCAGAAAGCAATTGTTCTCTCTTGCCCTTCTCTGCTTCCCTGGTCTGGGAATGAAGCAGAGCCCACATGCAGCTCCCCTGACAGCCAGGCTTTACTTAGAAGCTGAACCAGGTGCTTATAGCAGAGCACTGTGGGGGCCAGGATCAGGAGACGCTCTTCTCCCTTCAGGAAGGGAATAGAATAGCTCCCACCCCTGTTCCCAGTAGCCTTTCCTAAGGCTGGCTCACTAAATTGCTTCCTTCCATTCTGCTGCTGAAATCTTTGTGGCAAGGTGTGTCTCAGCATGCTGAAATCCAGCAGGGCTGAGGTGGCAGGAGCAGCTCAAGGTGTGGCCATGGGGCTCTCTGCTCCTGGGGGGCAGCAGAGCTGCAAGCTGAGCTCATGCCCACTGGCAAGGGGAAGCCAAAGGCTCCCATGACATAGAGGTGCTGTGAGTGTGTCAGAAGTGTGTCATGCACATCCTTTGGGGTGTCCAGGTCTGAGGGTGCTCCCTGGATTCACAACCACCACCACTGTTTCTGAACAAGGCTACAACTCAGCAGCAGTTGGTCACAGCTGGAGGGATTTTCTGTGTAGCTACCAGCCATCAAAACTAATTCCATGCCAGCACCGGGAGCCAGCCACATGCTAAAAGTGGACAAAGTATGCACATTCCCTTCTAGTTCCTTCAGCATCAGCCAGGGTGAGGGACTAAAACATTTCCTTCTCCAAACAAATTCATTTTTCCTTACTTCAAAACTTCAAATACAGTGTATCCCGCTACTCCCCTTATCCAAGCTTGGTATATGTGATAAGCACCATTATTTTACCCATCTGTGATATCTTTGAATGGCTGAGAATTTTCTGTCCTCATTTTGGAGCCCACGTTCCCCCTACACAGGCAGGAAATATAGTTCTGCCTGCACATTCTTTTTCTTAATCTAAAATAAGTTCCATATTAAACCACACTTGATCTGTATTTGTGTAAGGGAGGAAACTACTGCAAGAGAAATTTAGGAAAAGAAGAGGCAGAAAGAATAGCAGCCTTCACTACCATTCCCCACATTCCTTCATGGGTTGCAGCATCTCTCTGAAGTACCATACACTTGATCAGAGAGGGATCTAGAAGGCTGCTGCTCCAGGCTAGAGGAGTTTCTGAACATTCAAATCCCTTGAGAGTAAAAAGAATTTCCAACCTCTTTCAGTCCATGTTTAGATAGCCAAAACCTTTCCAGCACCTTTTCAGCTCCCCTGAGAAGCCTCTGTGTAAACACAGCTACCCACAGAGAACAACCATAAGTGTATCCCTGGATCACAGGGCTCATATTCCTGCATCATGGGGCATGTCTCATGTTAACTGGGGAGAGGGAAAAAGGGCCTTAGCTGCAGGCTCCTTTTCTCTGAGCACTGGGCCTGGACTCCTTGGTTGGATTCAGGAAGCTTTTTGCTTACTGGGAAATCGAACAGCTGTCTTCAGGTTACTGAAATGCACTTGCCATAGCACACACCTTCTATCAGCAGTGCTCCAGCTTTTAGTCACACCTACTGCACTCCTACCTTTCAGTTTCCTTCCTCTTGAAGCCTCCTCACCTTCCCATTGCCCACAACAAGCATGTGGTGTGCCTTTGGCAGAATCAGGAAGGGAAAGGAGAAGTTAAAACAGTGGCTACTCCCAAGCAAGTTACAATCCAATCAATCTCTGGCAATCTTTGCATTAAAAGCCTGCTCCTGTACTTTGCTACAAAAGCCACAGCATTCTCACCTTCTTGCTGTTTCGTTTTTATTGCTGGTAAGATTAGTGCACCTAAAAGTATAGCCCATCTCTGCCACCCAGGGACCTTGAATGCTCTGTGAACTGTCCCAAAGACAGAGTTCTGGCAAACATGCTATGGCCCTGATCATGGCTGTGCTTTCAGCAGTGACTGACACGAGCCTCCAGCCTTACTCCATCTAGGCTGAGAGCCAGAACCTCTTTTGAACAGGGCCTAATTCCATTGCAGGGAGTCTGATTTCTCACACCCACCACAAACAGCTGGTTTTCAAGCCCCCTTATTAACATGGAGATGTCAAAAATATTAATTCCTGTTTTGCAGAACTTAGATAAAAAACCCTACAACAAAAAACAGAACCTGTTTTCCTCATGTTGGAGAGGCAGGAGCTGCATCTCCTTTGGGCAGCCACTGATGTGTGGAGGAACAGGGAGGTCTCTCCCACCCCAGAATTAATGATGAAGAAACCAATGTGAAGAGCAGCTCTAGGAGAGGACATATTCTGCCACTCTTGGATGGTTTCCACAGAGAGGTCTGAGGCAGGGGTGCAGTCAAGAAGAACTCAAGGGTAAGCAGAGTTCACTTAGTATTTTAAGCAATGCAAAGTTTGCACTTCTCGGGATACAGCAAAATAAGAGCACATGACCCTGCTGAGTTATTTATTGCAACACCTCTGAGTTAGCAGAAGGTGCCTTTGTTACCCCTACTAAATGGCCTTTACCATTTTTCTTCCTCTGAAGTGCCAGATCTGCCAACACTGAAAAAAACCCCAAAATCTGTATGTTGGTTCAAGCACTACAGTGCATCCTGCAAAGAGCAGGAAGGACTCACAGACCTGACTGAGTACTCAGCTGGATCTTTCTGCATTTTGGCTATGGAGTTAAACTTGCAGTAAGAAGTAAGTGTTACTTAATATACAGAAAGGGATGTTATCTCAGTGCACAGAAACACACTGCAGGTTATTCTACAAACCTCACACTGTGGCTGAACTCACAGTGACTATCACCCCAACAGGCCACTTCAGACCTGGCTCTCAGGTGACTCACTACAATTCCTCTGGCTTAGTCATTTCACCCGTTCAAAGCCATCCTCGGACTAGGTGGGTATAAAATTGTACACAGACTAGATGAAAAACTGCAGTGTTGTCCTTGTGCATGAGGAAGAAGATGCCAGAATTAATGCATCCTTCACAGGCACACGAGCACCAAGGAGCACCGAGTGTCCTGGCAAGCTCCTGCCCTGGACAAGGCTTTCAGAGCACAGGTCACTTTCCTTGGAGTAAACATCTCCTTACTAGATACAACATGAGCCAGCTTCTGTCCCTCTAATATCCACAAAAAGTGACTGCACTGAAAAGATTCAAAACAGACTATTCCTATGGAAATCTATCATCTTATTTCCATAGAGATACACTAATATTACACTAAGTCCTAAGCAGAAAGCCTGCCTACTATCTGGAGCTAAAAAAAGCGCCATACTTTGTCTCTTAAAACTGCTACCAGCCTATGTCACTTGTGTGCCACACAGAGCAACGCACAACACACACCAGCAACCATTTATCCTTTAATATTGACTTCTGACCCTAAGGGCAATTTCCATTTCTTATCCACTTTCTCTGCTTTAGAAGCAGCACAGACTGGGGGAGCAGGGCTAGGGCTGCCTTCCTTTCTCTGACATTTACTCTCTGACATTTACTCACTGCCTTGGGGCAGTGGGCACTTCAGCAGGAACCACTTTTCTTCACTAGGGACTGAAACAGCCTGTGTATCTTACAAGGAGGATTACCTTAACCCTTAAATCAGTTAATTGAACCTTTAACAGGAGCCATCCTTCACACGGTTAAAAGTAGCCAAAAAAATGCAGAGGAGAATCGGCAGGCTTCACATTTGGCAGTGTCTGACAGGAACATCAGAGAATGTCTTCAGAGGGAAAAGAAGTTCCCAGGTGTTACCCAGAAGGTGGAGGTGGTAAAGAATGGCCACAAGCTTTTCTGAGCCAGTCGAGCTGTTCTGCAACTCCTGAAGTGAAATCTTAAAGGTGTAAACCATCCTATATTTTCTTCTATCCTCAGACACAAGAGAACAAGTTAGAGAACTCTTCTCATTGGAGGAAGACATTACCTCATTCCCAGTTTTCCCAGCAGAAGAAAGCAATCTAGGATTACTAGTGGAGGTTATTTGAGCAGAGGTGAGTTGCTCCCTAAGCCATCTTCCTGTTACTGCATTGCATTAAAAATACGCAGAGAACATTGAAATCGGTAATTTCTGTGTCCTTTGAAAGGAGACAGTCACTGAATTAAGATGCTGTGGTGCACAGATGCAGCTCTGTGCTGTCTCTGCCAGGAAGATTACAGGGTAGTAGATTCCTGTGCAGCAGGGAATGACTGATGGAAAGCACCTCCTCACAGGTGGCTCAGGGCACATCTTTCTGGTTACACACAGAGCTGTTCACTGACTTCAGGTAAGCAAGTGGGAGCTTTCTGCTTCAGATGTTATACATTCTGCTTTAACTTTATACACAAATTAAAAGTGGAAGTGGGTAGCAAGGGTGAAAGCTTTTTACATACAGCCAGTCCTTCTGAGAGGTGATGTTAAAGCACGTAACACAGCAACTCAGTGAAGCAGAGGAACTGCACTGGCAGTAAATGAGAGTGTCACAATGATTTGTTTGAACTCCGGCAGAGACAATTTAACATCATTTTGGTGACAGTGCATCAAGAACACACAGGAATTCATTCTAGTGTCAGCATAACTTTTATTTACTTATTGCTGTCAATATGCACAGTAAAGGAAGACCTGATGTAGCTACCTCCTGCATACAATACTTCTGAAGTCAGATACTGTGGCTTTGATGGTCAAAGAACAAAAATGCTGTATTCACAGGCCACAAGGTCATTTTCCTAACTGCCTGAATTACAGATGCATTCCCTAGCTATCCTTTGTTCTGTACCTTCCAGCATCACCTAATATAGACCTTGTAACTGGAAAATAGCTAGAGATGATTTGGGAACAGCATAAAGGAAAAACCCATTTCTGTATTGCTTTATCACAGCCCTTCAGCCTTGTAAGAGCAAGAATTCATTTTTGGCTTTCTAGCATACAAACATAAGTAGATAAACCACAGAAGGATCGGGTATGCTAAGGAAGGATGGAAACAATCTTCTCCTACCATATCACCTATTATCACAAAAACATCATCCTTCAGAGCTGGATCCTCTGACTGGATGAAACCTCCCAATGCCTGGCAGAAGGATACTAGTCAGTAAGTGACTGAAATGGGAAGTACAAGCTGTGCTTCCAAAGCTTTTCCTCTGGTCACACTAGAGTGATTCCATCCAGGAGCATCACACAGTCACAGGATGCTCCTCTACCCAGCATTAACCCCTCTCCTCTGGCTGGTAAGCCAAGACTTGCTTCCCAGCCTCATCCTTGACTTCTCCCTAGGAACAGCACTAAATTGGTAGGGAATTATGTAGGTGGCCAGAAGCCAAAGGCTGTGAGTGGACACTGTCACAGTCTGAATGGGACAGTAGCAAGCAACTACATGTGTGTCACTGGACATCCATAATACCCAGGGGTCCTGATGCCATGAAAGGTACACTTTCAAAGGTAAACCTGCACTATACCACCCCTTAACCCCACTTCTGCTGCTAGCTTTATTCACCTTTGTATTGACTATTTCTTTATTTCCCAATTAATATGCAGGAGAAAACTGGGTGTCGCTCCCAGTGTGCTTATTCTGTGCTCTGTAAGCACCAGGCAGTCCTGTTTCTACAGCATGGGTAATTATTAGCCAACTGCTTGTTTAAAATAGGTGGGAGAGGCTGCAAGGAGTTCCACAACAAAGTGACTCCTCTTCCACAGCCCTGACAGCTTGCCTGAAGTGGTAGTGGGCTTTGCTGCTGGACAGTCCTCACCCTCCTGCCCTCCAACTCATTTTACAGAGGTGTTGAGGAAGCCATCAAAACTGAGTCAAAGGCTTCTTCATACTGAGGAATAGATGGCCAATAGCAAACACCTTCCCTAGCATATATTCCCCTGTTCTGACATAGCTAGATATCCCAGTGAAAAAAATGTGCAAAGGTGGCCCTGGAATGTTCTGCCCACCATCAACACAACAGAACCCTCCCTCCACTGATGCCATTGAGTTACCTATAAGCTCTTCTCTGTACATGATCCTCCTTGGACCCAAATCCACAGCACCCTCCTGTTGTCTTCACCTTGTGTTGTTGCAGTTTGCTTGAAATGATGTAGCATCAAGACAAAACATTTGGCCCTGTGTTTGCTACTTTTGCCTGTGCTTGGGAGGCTGGGACTGCTGCAGTCTTCAGGAAATGTGCCCCACTGAAGTGCTGATTGACTGAGGGTATGCAGCGAGCCGTCTCCTAGAGGGGATCAGGCAGAACAGGGTGAGCTGTGTTCAGCTAAGGAAGTTACACTAGCTGGAACATAGACTGCTAAAGGCTTCCTCAGAAGCACTTGTGCTTGGCAGACAGACTAGACAGGGAAGGAAAGGAGAGGCACTTCCTAAACTACGGTCTCTGGTTCACTTTTAACACTGACTGTAGCATCTTGGCAAAACATGGCTTAATGTAAGCAGCTGAAGCAAACAGGTGATCAGAAGAGAAGGTCTGCCAGGCTGCAGGGAGCACTCAAACTAAAGCAAAGCCAATAACTGAAGGGATTGCCTACACACAACTCTCCCCCACCTTCCCCACCAAATGCCAAATCTCCCTTCTGAGCCTAGTGCCCAAGGCTGTAACTTTTGCAGAGCTGAATGGTAGGTTGATCTCAGAAGCCTCCCCCCAAGAAGAGTCACTTTTTGTCCCCTGAAGCAGAATCCTTTTGTGACCTCATGATTTGATAGATAGTTTTCCTAAAGCGCTGGTCCCGGCTCAGTCTTTTGGCTGCTTCTTTCAGCTCCTCAATGTTTTCAGCTTCTGCATGCGAGAAGATGAAGGACTGGGACTGTTTCACTGAAACAAGAACAGCACAGAAAGGTAAGCACTCTCCATCAGGGACTGGGACTGTTTCACTGAAACAAGAACAGCACAGAAAGGTAAACACTCTCCGTCAGGGACACAAACTGAAGATAAAGCTTCACTAGAGTTCACAAGCCATGTGACCAACATGACTGAGCCTAACTTAGTCTGTGACTAGGCATTCTGATGAAGTCATATTTAAGTATGTTTTTAGGGGCCCAGGACCAGGACCATCGCAGAAGTTTAGCTTTTAACATGTATAAAGAAATGGGCAATAAGTACACAGGCTCAGTGCCTGCTCTCTGGGAAAGGAAGCTCCAAGCAGCACTGTGGCTCCATGCTGCTGTTAAGGAACATGAAACACAAACAACATTTGCAGACTTTACTGCTCTGCCAGCCCCATGGGCACATACCTGCTGCTGCAGGATACAAAGTAGGAGGCTGCCCGATGGATACCTACTGTCATTCCAGGAAGCGCTGGTTCTCCGGCAGCGGAAGCGGCAGCTCTTGATGCGGCGAGTGGCAGCCTTGTGGATGTACACGGAGTTCTTCATGATCACGGGCATCTTGGCCTCCAGCTCAGCATTGCGGATGCACTCTTCAAAGAACTCTGGGGAGAGAACACCACTGTAACAGCACAGGGACAGACACTCCAAGCAATGAACCAGTCACAAGGGACTGCACTTGTTGATGACCTTCATGAGCAACAATCCATAAAGCTCCAGAATATCATCAGAAAGGACATTTTCAAATGTTCATTTTCAAAGTGACAAAAACCTTCAGTTCCCAACAAATGCATACTCATATTTAGAAAGACCTGCTGCCACCCATTCCACATCAGTAGTTCTCACAACTGCTTGTGATTCAACTGCCAAAAGCCTTTGATACTGTGATAAAACTTGTCTACTCTAAAGCCTTGCTCGTCATGTTTTCTTTGAAGGACTTCTAAAATCAGTCAGGTCTAACTGGGAAAGGAAGGTCTTGGCAACACCAGCACAGGCACACATGTCCAGGCCACATATGGTAAGGGATTTCTTAATAGCATGGCAAATAGTAGTACACAGTTACATACATTATGTGCTCCAAGAAAAGCCCCATGTCCAAACTTTGATGTTATTCTGCCCTGATCTGCAACACAAACTGCTTTTCCTGGCCCATTTCCACTCTTATGCTCTGACCAGTATCTTTCTGTCCTCCTGCCTGTTGCTGGTCCCTTGCTGTTCAAAGGCATCGTGCTAATGTGCCCAAACTCTTCTCTAAAGGGCAGGGCAGAGCTGCAGGAACCCCTTGGAAAGACTGAGGCAATCTGTGCTGGGACTAGTGTTAAGGGAAACATTGCTGGTCCCTTATTTTCTCTAGTGCTCTCTCATCAGTATATTTTCACTCTTTTGAAGAAAACATCCCCCAAAATCTAAGGTTGGAAATATCAGGAGACATTCAGTACCAGTTACTCACACCCTATGAAGCTCTACTTGAATGCTGAGATCAACATATCCACTTTAGCTCCGTTTTCTTACCATGGCTCTGAGCCAGTGGGATGAAGTTCAGAATCATGCCTGTTTTTCTCTGTTTAGAAATCTTTTGTAGAAACTACCAGATAATACTTGTTTTATTTAAATATCTATAAATGGTAAGTATGTGAATAGATATAAAACAATTTATAAATTTATTTATCCGTATTTACCTAACAGTGCTCAGAATACCACAGGACTTTTTGACTTTTCTGCATTGGCCCAGTACATCTGCCCTTCACTGAGATGAGGCCTTAACTGTACAGACACAGCATCGTCATAAACACTTCTCCCTGCACTATAACTTGAGCATGGAAAACAAGCAAGACTTCACTCAACTGAAGCTGCTAATGTCAGTTCCCAAGCCTGACTCAAGCCAAATGCCAGGGTAATGCTCCCCAAGAGAACCCAAAAAGACCCAACCCAAACAAGGCAAAAAATGGCAAAGAAACAGGGATAACCTGTGAGGAACATCAGTCTTATACCTGACCTGTGCACTGCAGTTCTGGGCTGATGCTGTGATTCAGCTCTGAGTAAAGATCCAAACTACACCTTCTGGATCACCTACCAGCATGTTGCTACAGCAACCATGGGCCTCCTTAAACTGGTGATATTCTTGTAACCAAGGCTGAGAAATAAAGCCTTGAGGGGAATCAGAGGACTCCTTATAACTCAGACCTAGTCAGTAGTCAGTTTTTATAGCTCTGCCACAGCTTCCCCTGCTTGACATTTTGGAAAGTATTTGCTCATCTCTAGGTTTGCCTTCTACCCAACACACAAGGCTGGAATAATTTCATGCTCCTTTGAGAGGCTGGAATAATTTCAACCTCCTTTGAGGGCAAAACACCAAGTACCTGCATAGCACATTATAGCTCCTCAAAGGGGAGGTGTGGTGCAAGTACAAGTAGCTGGGAGATCACATTTATGTGCAGCTATGCTAATTTGGAACCTTCCTTTTGTGTCTGGGAAGATAGAAAATTAGAAAATAGGTAGAAATATTTCCTCTCCTGAGTTTGCTCATCAGTAGAGAGGATGGATGGCTTACTTCTCAAGTTACTGACATCTGCTTTCATCTTCTTCTCTTTCTCCTTATTGCAATTCAGAGAATTTAAGCCTTGCTCCAAGCTCTGCAACGCTTCCTCAGCCTCTCTCAGTCTCCTCTCCAGATCCATGCGTACCTGCACTTCAGCCTGAGGAAGAAAATAAGAGTTGCTGAAAAACAGCTTGTTTCTCAGTAAACATCCTGGTAACTCGCAAGGTCTGTGAGGGACTTGCCATGGATGAAAATGAAAAGACAACAGTGATGGAAATCCCTAGAAATATTGCAAGGCAACATAAAGTCACTTCTCATGTCTTCAGACAGAATCTGAAGTCCAGGCTATTATAGTAATTCTCTTTTACTCTGACTTCATTTTTCACAGTTGTCCTCCTATTGCATAAACCATATGGAATCAGAGGTGGTATTTCAACACATGAATTTGTGCTAATGTAAGTACTTGCAGCTGAGCAGGAACAGAAGGACATCAATCCAGCTGACACAGACTTGAGATAAAGACAGTCAATTCCCACAAAGGGATGTACAGTGCTTAGTTTCAGAAACAAACACAAGAGAAGTTAGAAATACAGTACTAGTTTAGCAAATGAGAAAGACTATACAGCTTAGGTCAACTTAGCTTTAGTTTGGCCAAGTAGAAGGTTACAAGATAAGAAAATATTGGACGTGCAGGAAAAGGAATAACTCAGTGGGTTTTTTTGGACAAAATATTTTTATAAGGAGATTGAGTGTCAAACAGCCAATTATTAACATAACCTTTACATTGTTTAGGTTTAAATAAAATACCATACTTTATCCAGTTACCTTTGCACAGATTAATGTATTGTCTGTTACAAAGGAGGGCTGATCCCTCAGCTGAATTCCTCTGCTTTTGAACTCAAGTTCTTGTAGAGATTACTAAAGATTTAAAAGTCTTAAGGTTGATTTTCTGAGCACAACTGAGGAGGGAAGATGTCTGCTCAGTTCTGCAACATCAATATTAGCATTTCTTTGAAATCATCTTTTTTCTTGATTGTGTCTACTTTCCTCATTTACTTTTTTTTCTTCCCTCCATCTACAGATTATGCTTAGTAGCAAGCTAAAGGACTTGTACTGAACAGATTAATCAGGCTTCAGGATACGAAAATAAATAGTCATACTACAGAGATATAAGATGGCAATTTCATGTGTTATTATGGTATCATAGTGCTTTGAGTAGGAAGAGACCTTAAAGATCATCTCATTCCAACCCCTTGGACATGGGGAGCAATAATTTTCACTAGACCAGGTTTCTTCAGAGCTCCATCCAACCCAGTCCTGAACACTTCCAGGGATAGAATATCCACAACTTCTCTGAGCAACTTGTTTCAATGCCTCACCACCCTCACAGTAAAGAATTTCTTTCTAATACCTAATCTAAACCTCTCCTCTTTCAATTTGAAGCCAATCTCACCTGTCTGATCACTGCACATCCTTGTAAAAATTCCCTCTTCAGCTCTCTTGTAGACACCTTTAGGCACTGGAAGTGCGATAAGGTTTCCTTCTCAGAGCCTTCTTTTCCTAGGCCAAACAGCCCCAACTCTCTCAGCCTGTCTTCACAGGAGAGGTGCTCCAGCCCTCTGAGCACCTTGGTGGTCCTCCTCTGGGCTCACTCCAACAGGTCAGTGTCCTTCCAGAGCTGGATGCAGCACTGCAGGTGGGGTCTCACCAGAAGGACAGATTCACCTCCCTTGCCCTGCCTGCTACTCTGCTTTGGGTGCAGCCCAGGATACAGCTGGCATTATGAAGCACAGCTAATGAAGAATTATGACCACAATATGAAAATAAAATAAAATCAAGAGTTTGGCTTGATAGGGAAAGAACTGAAAGAGAAAATGGCACTCTGAGCCCAGGGACAGCAATATGTGACATATGCAGGGGATACCTTGAGGTCTCTCTCTGCCTGCTGTTTCTCTGCAGTCAGCTCCGAGAGCGAGTTCTGCAGCGCTTGTGACTGGGAAGAGTAAAACTCCCGCTCCTCCTCCAGTGCTCGAGACCGCTCCTCATTCTCCTTCATCCTGGTGCATGGCACAGCAAAGAAAGATGACCATTCCCACCCCAACACAACTCACAGGAAGGAAAGGAGCTCAGTATCATGATGGGCCATGCTCAACTACCTGACTGCCCACAGCAAAGAGACACTAATAGGAGCACTGGGTGCTCCATTCCAGTAACACTGGCACTGCTGGAGAAAGCCAGGTGGACAGTTCTTGAATGGAACATTCTCAACTCCCAGATGAGGTCCAGGAGCACCAAACACTCATTATGAAAGGCCATGAACACCTTCACATGCCCAAGCCCTGGTTTGAAAGGAGCAGGTCCAACTGGGAGCAAGTTCAGCTGCCCTGCCTCACTCTGTCTCCTTTGAAGGATTTGTAACCCGAACTCCTGCCACTGGAATCAGACAAGCTTCCAGACTTGTCTGGTGCTGGCAACCAAAAAGCAAGTCAGCAGACAGTCACATCATTTGGCACCACTAAGCCTGAGCAGAAGTGTCCTCTTCCCTCACTTCACCTTTTCTCTGCCAGGAGTTTCTCCTGCAGAAGTTGCTGCATCTTCTCTTCAATCTGTCGCAGGCTGCAGTGCAGTCCCCACATGGGGCTTTGCTCCTTGCTGGGGCTGGTTGGAGGTAGGACCTGGCTCTCATTTTCTTCCAGCATCTCCAGCATTTGTTGTTTTTCCAGGGAGAGCTCCTTGAAGAAGAACAGAGATTGTATCAGCCAAGTCTAAACGTTTCTGCTCCTGCCTGGTTCTTCCTTACTGAGTGCCTCCACCCTTACATCCATATGCCTCATTCAGGTTAAACACAGGAATAACAAAATTTGGGTTTCATTTCATACCTGGTTCAAGGGGACCAAGCCTCCCCCATAGTCTTCACTACAAAGGGCTCCTTTGATGTGATATGTTAGTAAGGACACAGCTCAGGGGCTGGAACCTTGTGCTTCCCTGGTGCATCACAGATGCAGGCAGCTTCCCTGCTCTGCTTGCTCCTTAGTGGGAACTAAAGGCACCCCCTCTGTGGTACTTCTAACTGCAGGCAATAGACACATCACACTGTTTGCCTCTGAAGTGTTCAGTGTGCAATTAGGGCAGGAATGGTACTTCCATAGCTTTCCAGTTCTTTTTTTTTTCATAATTGCGGGCAAGGAGAAGAGCTCAAAGCGTTTTGGACAAACTTGCAGAATCTGACACAAACATTAAAGATGACCTTGCAGCTTCAGAATGCCAACTGTGTGGAAATTTCACAAACAATATAAATTTAGAAAAGACACTTTCCACAAATCCACCAGCAAGGAAAGATTTTAATGCATCAAGATTCTGTTTCCCAGATTCCCATGTGGCATATAATTTCTTTGGGAATCCTGCTCCCTTCTGTGAACAAAGAATGCCCCTCTGCTGCTTCAAATTCTACCAGAAGGTAGGGAGGTGCAGTTAAAAAATGCTCATCACAGATTTACAGTCATATTGGCTGGAAGGGACCTTCCAATAGGCTCTTGTCCAGCCTGCTCTTCAGAGCCAGTCTGTCAGCACAGCCGGATATGGTCAGCTGTGGCTGTTGACAGTCTGAAAACAGTCCATGATGAAGGTTCCTCAGCCTCTCCAACTGCCTGCCTGCCCATCTGGTGAAAATTCTCTCCCTACTGTTCCACCTAAGCTTCTGAACTACAACTTATTATGGTTATTGTCCTACCACCATATCACCTTGTACTGCTGAGAAAATCTTGGTTCAGTTGTGTTCTATGCCATTTCTCATCCTTTTCTGCAGGGGATTTTAGTGTTCATATCAGCTACCAAATGAACCTGTTCATCTGTACAGCACTTCAACTCTGCATTAGCAGATATTGGATTCATTCCATGGGACAGCATTGCTTTCAGGCCAAAATGCTGTCAGCTCAGAGGGGAGGAGTGGTCACTCACCTCTAGGGTGTTCTGTAAGGACTGTGTCAGGCTTCGCAACTCTTTCTTTTCTTCCTCCACTCCTTTAAGGGAGCGGGCTGTGAGCTCCAGCTCCCTGAAGAAGCAAAAAGGGTGACAGCTATTGCAAGGGAACAGTAGCCCCACAGACTGCGCCCAGGCTGTGCTGGCTGTCCTGGTGCAGGACCTGCAACCATCAGTTGGTACAGCCAGTCCTGGAGAGCCAGGAGTTGGCCAGGAAGCATCACATCCTGCCTTGGACACACTACAGGTGTCCAGGAACTTCACTGTGCCTCCTGATCATGAAACCCAACCCAATAGTTACTGTGCTTCTCCAGCAAAGGCAGAGCCATGATTGCAACTGAAAGAGCTCAGACAGGGCAGTCACATCTAAGCAGAGCTTATGACAACAAAAATGGTTTGCAAAATCACACTGGCTTTTCTGAGATGTTACTTAGGGAGAAAAAAAGGAAAAAAAATGAGCAATAGCAAAAAAATGCTCTTTCAACACTCTGGGCAAAGCACTTGTATCCTTCTATTTCTAAATACATTTGCTACTCATGTTTTGCATAGTTAATTTTAAAAATGACAAAACTAATCTTGGTGAGGCAGTATCACCATACATCCATTGTCCTTCAGCTGATGGTGGAAAACCAGAACAAGGTGTCTGGACCCCACACAGCTACTCAGTCAGTTGAGCTAATTGCCTCTCTGAAATCTCTTGCACCTATCCACTGCCATGCTACCCCAACTTATCTGGGGGTTGTTTGTGTCCCAGCACTTTGAAATTGAATTGCTGGAGGCCTGAGTGCAAAATGAAGCTAAGCTGTGTTCTACTGGTCACACAAGCAATAGCAAATGCGGGTAAAGAGCCCACAGCCATTCCTGTTTTGGTCAATGCAGCATCTCCTTCCTACATGCACAAAATAGGTGGGTTTTACAGACTGTTCTGATTCACCACCACAGCAGTCCTTTTTTCCTGGTGTGACAGCTGTGTCCCTTTCCTGCCCTGCTGCTGTACCTTCTGATCTCCTCCTGCTCCAGCCGCAGCTCCCGCACCACCTCTTCAAAACGCTGCTTCTCAGCTTCCAGCATCTGGTTCAGACGCTCAAGTTCCTGCTCAAAGAGAAGACAGGATTGTGCCCTGCCAACACGGTTAGGAGAGGCTTCCCTGTTAACAACACCTGGGACTTTTAACATGGCGTTTAACCCAAGCTGTGTAAAGCTACAGGGTGTCTGATTCCACCACACTTTTGTCCAGGGGCAATTAGGAGATGCCTCTCTGCAAAGGCAAAAGGAGCTTAGCCCTAAGCAAGTGTCCAAGCCACTTTTGGATTTTAGCTCTCCAGAAATGTAAGCAAGAAAAATATAGGCCTGAGAAGCCTAGGTCAGCATTGCCATCTTTTCCTAAGGAGAGCCAACAGTCATTTTGGATTTACTGGAAAAGAGCGTGAGGCACTTTGCAATGTTGTAACATGGTGGTCCATATCCATGCAGACTTTCCAACAGTGTAATAGGACAATCCATTTGCACAGCTATCTTGCCATGACTTTATGATGGTGCTATAAAAAATTGGTATAGATTTGGATTAGTAAATACAAGGATGTGCTACTTTTATTATATTAGGCATTATAAGCTAGGAATAGTTTGAAAAGCAATTACAAACTTGATAAAGCAACCTGGCCTAGTGGAAGACGTCCCTCCCTGCCCATGGTGGGGGGGTTGGAATCAGATGATCTTTAAGGTCCCTTCCAACCCAAACCATTCTATTCTTAGGTAAATTAAAGTATAATAGTCACATCTAAAGGAATGCTCTCTTGATTTTTCCCTAGTGCAACGTTTTTTATTCTCCTCATCAGAGGCTGGCTGGAGACTCTTGTGCCTCCACAAGCCTCTTTCCCTGAACATTGACATGCCTTCAAACCAACAAGTCCAACCTCCCAGCCCTGCCACGTGGGAGCTGGAGGAAGTTGGCTTGTGATGAACTCACCTCTTTTTGCTCCCTCTGCAGACACAGCTCTTCTGTTTCTTCCATTAGTTTATCTGCAGGCACATGAAAAAAGTCCAAGCACAGAGAAAAGCCTTTTCTATCCTTGGGATATTTACAAACAAGAAACACTGACTTTTTGAAGCTTGAAAATGCAGCATTCCCTATTCCTTTGTGTGTTTCTGTCTGGGAGGCTCCAAAGGCTGAGATGGCACTAATGGGATGTTCTATAACTTCCCTCTTGCCAAATAACTTAATAAACTAAACAAGCATATTGCTTTGTACTCCTTCTAAGGTTTCCTCTCAGTGTTCTTAAATAGCATTGATCACACAACATGTAGCAGCAGTCAGTTTTCCTGCAGCTCAGTGCCTCATCCTCACCTGCCTAGCCTATCATCATCTGCTTAGCCCTCTGGGCAGCACTGCCAACTCCCTATTGTCACCTTGGGATGTCCCAGTCAAGCCCAGAAGTCAATCCCTAACTTAGCCACAAAACTTCTGCCATACAGAGCAGTTCCCTTCAGCATCAGTTGCTCTTGTCCACTGAAGGCACACACAGCCAGCAGAGGCTGTGCTCTGGTCCTCACCCTGCAGCACCTGTGCTGTGCTAGCTCCAAGCTCAGAGGCTCTGCCTTGGGCAGCTCTTGGCCACACTTACAGGAACCCAGACAGAAACACTCCCCATGGTCAGGCCTCAGGTTTAGCTCCCAGCTCTGCCACCTGGCTGCACAGCAGCAGGGGCAGATGGACTGTAGCACTTCTATCTTCCTCATGGCAGGTGAGTGAGGTACTGCTGGTTTCCCTGCTACTGAGGACCTGACCAGGTTACTGCTGCTGGCAGGATTACTGCTTCTAGGAGGAATGCAGACCTCTGCCTCCTGCCCAGAGCAGGGCTCCTGGTGACAGAGAAATACATTACCAAAGCTCTGCTGAGCATCACTACTGCCTTTCTTTCTCCCTCTTCCCCCTGGTCAGAACCCAGCATAGATGCACTGTAATTACACAGAGGCTCTCCCACTTTCCCTCTTCTGCCCCTCCTGGGGGGCCCAAGCCCTGGACTTGATGGGCTTCTGTAAATTCCATGTCTGACAGTGAAACCTGGATCCCAGCTGGGTGGAAGATAACTCAGAGTGGATTAAAAAAATTCCTCCAGAGAACCTTGACCTGCTTCCAGGAACAGTGCCTGACCTCAAAGCTTGACTACAGGATGGACACAGATCACTGAAGGTAAGGCTAATGAGGCAGAAGCCTTAGCACTTATATAGAAATAGACAGTTCCTGTCAAAAGAAAGTAACCAACTGTGACAATTGACCAGCTCTAAATGTTCTTGTCATGGACCAAAGAACCCAGTGAAATATATGTTTTATATTCCAAATATCTCCTGTTTGCTACAGAATACATATTCCTCTATTCTTCCACCACCCTTTCTTTTATCATATTAAAGACCTCTTTAGTCTTTTAAGCCCATTAGTTTGCTCTGGTGGTTGCAAAATAGTGTTTTTACGAAACTTTCCTGTTTCTAATTTTCCTCCTGTTTCTGTTCCTTCAAGTTCTCCTTTCAGCATCCCCTGTTATTCCTTTGTCAGGTGTGGAACCACTTCTCCCTGTCTGCTCCACATACGAGCCCATCCATCACCCCACGTGTGTGAATGGTGCTCAGATGGACAGAATAAACATGCCTTGATTCTTGAGTTATGGTCACTGTCACACGTGAGACCATATACTGAGATCAGCCCTGATCAGTGTGGATGCAGAAATGCAAAAAGCTCCTTAACATTCCTCCAGTGGCTTGATGATTAGGAGTAGAAACCATGGGCCCCTGCTCAAGGCATCACCAACCTGAAGCACCCAAATTTCTGCTATATTATTTAAAGCAGACAACTCTCCAGACAGATCACTGGGCCCATATTTGTGACTTGCAGCTCCCAGGTCAGAAGGTCTGTTAGACCTGGGGAATGCTGTAACTTAGAGGACATCTGAGTTAAAAGGGCTACTTTCCAAGATAACTGGACCTCCCAAGGCAGTCAGAGCATCCAAGGTATCAGGCCATGCAGAGGCTGGTTCCTATATAGGGGAATGGATTACATAATCTACCTGTCTTCATACTTAAACTATTTTACATTCATCTGGAGCAACTGTTCTTTCTCCACTGTCTACAGAGACAGCACTGACAAATTAGCCACTACCATTAGATATCTCAAACAAGCCTATGTAAATGCTCCCACTTCCAATATGAACAGTGTGAGCAAACACAAAGATCAAGTAGAGTAAGGCAAAAAACCCACCAGCTAGGTGAAGAAAATTAATGTATGAAAAGCTGTGACCAGCCTCAGAAGTATCAGTCCTGTCTGATTCAGGAAGACAAAGGCATTGTCTGTTTGCCTGTGAGCAGCTGAAACCTGCACATCCAAACCTCTCCAGGGTGGCAAATGTTTGTACAGATGAGCCATGGAAGACTGCAGACTGTTGTGCAAAGCATGTTCCTCCTTCACACTCCACACAGATCCCACCTTAACTTTTGCATGTTTTGACTCCCTTCAGACCTGAATTTCAGCTGCTGACTACTCAAAAGCTTCATCCAGACAAAACCTGTAGCTGCCTGGCTTGACCAACTGACAACTCCAGGAAAAGCAAAATTACTATTTTGGCCTTTATGACTTTTCAAAGTAAGAGTTTCCTACCTAAGTATTCCTGTTTCTCCTTGGCCAGCTGTAGTCCTTGAGCTTCCAGGCTCTCAATCATGGCTTCTCCCAGCTGGGCATTCTTCCAGGTCCTAGGGAGAGCAGACACAAAGCAGGCAATGTAAGAGAGCTAAAGGTCCCACAGACTAGGACAAGGGACTCAGCCTAGCAAACTACCAAGGAATTCTAACATGCAGACTCATCTTTGATTTGGGAGGGACCGTGATTCTCTAAAAGTTTTCTCCACAAATGAATTAGAGAAATTTCCCTGGCATTCAGTAATTTTTTTTTTAAATACATGGGCTATATGTCAACATCTCACAGCTATCCAAATGTTTTTTCAAGTGTTTTGGAGATTTCTATACTGAGCTTAATTTTGAGGGCTCTCCAGACCAATCCAGCACATCCACAGCCTCCAACTACAACAGGATATACCTGGAACCCTTTAAATGGCAGACTTTAGAACCAGATTTTAGCTTTTAACTCTAGTAACTCCCCACTGCCAGCAACGTTGTCTTCTGCAGCCTTTCCAATGTTTTGCTGTTAGAGTCACTCTTCCCCTTCAGACTTCAACCACTTATTGAATCCTTCCTATGGCCTTCTACCTTCAGTCTTTCTGGTATCCATCATCCATCCTGGAAGCAATCAAACCCTGCTCTGCTAAAGTTGTAAGCCACTAGGACTTGGTGTCTGGACCTACACTGTGAGTCAAGTGCTTTTTCCTGACAATGAAGAGCCAGAGATAAAAGCCAGACAAGATGCTGGCAAGTAGGGAATGTTAAAGGGAGCAGGCACATTCAAAGAGCACCTTGTATTATTGTAGGAACACTGGCCAGAGGATCTCAAGGTCTCTTAAACACTTTATGAAGCAAAGCTAAAAAAGGGCCTGTGGAGCAGATACCCGTTACTGATTGAGTTGACAGACAGGCTAGATTTTAATACAGATATTAAACACCAAGGACAAGCATACACAAAACCCAAAAATAGAACCAGAAATGGAGTTTGCTGCTCACTTCTATTCATATTTAATTAGAAAAAAATCTACATTTGTAAAATGCATAACATTAAAACATACATAAAACTGATTCCAATCCGTTTATATAGATGTGCATACAGGAACAGCAATTGCTGCCCAGAAATTCTGCCATCTTTGTTAAATCCTAAGGGACCTTATGAATATTAAATATCTGTAAAGCTTCCTGTACTGGGCCTCTTTGTGAACAATTTGAAATTGTAGCTTTTTAGAAACTGTTAATTTGGCAATCTCTTATTTCAAGGCAAGCTGTACTTTGTCTCTTATAAAAGCCAGACAAATAAATTAAACACACACCACCCCAGGGACCAGGCAGCTCACAGCTCCAGCAGCCTAAGCTCTTTGCAGATATATGTGTTTCTTGTTGGCTAATGAGGCTATTTCTAAAGTAGAGAGGAAATTAGAATGCTAATTTAAAAGGTGCTGTTTTGCCCACAGGTAGACATCTTCATCTTGAGTGAGAATGTGTGGGTGTGAATGTGTTTTCTCACTAACATTCCCTGTTACAGGACAAATCTGATCCCAGAGATGCAAACAAGTCAAGATGGGAGTGGGGGGAATGACAGAGTATACAATATGATTACATGGAGGGTTTCAAAATATCTGTAGCCTTTAAGGTGTTTGTTTATAGATTCACCTTTTCAGTGCTCCCTCCTTTCCCCAGACTAACAAGACATTTCCCAGTCTGTTACTCGAAGGTTACTACACCCACTGCAGTGTGACTTTGAAACTGCACTCGTGTCACCGTGTGGCATTCAAGTTTTTATTCCTTCATCTGCTGGAACCAGTGCCGGTGTAACCACAGATACAGGGAGGTACCCAGCTGTGACTTCAGCTGAGGGGAAAGCAAGGGCTTCTTTTATTTTGCATTTCTTGCCAAGTGAGTTTTCATTAGAAAAAGCTACATTGCTTAAAGTATTGGAAAGCACAGGACCAGGAAGGCTCATGGGACAAGTAGAAGGCCCCTGCCTGAAAAAGAAACAACCACCCCAAAGCTGTAGAAAATCTCCATCACATACACATCTCAATCACTGTCTGTTCCAGTCCTTCTGCAGCACTGGGAATATCTCTGTAGCTTTGGCTGCATTTTACCTTTCTTGGGAGCACCCACAGACAATTTTTGGAGACACTTAGCACTTTGTAGTCTGCAGAACATAAGTGCTATGTTACTTTTTTCCTCCTGCATTGCCCACCAAGTTTACTTTCTACCAGTTCAGGGAATGCTGCTGTGGACAGAGAGGTTGTGTGTGCCACTCCCCCATCATCAGCAGCAAAGCCTCTCTGGGTGGGAAGAGAGCCTGGCAATCTGGGAGTCAGGGCTTTGTGATTTCCAAAAAGATTTCACAATCTGCCAAGTGTGGTAGGTCCAAGCCACAAGGCTTTGGAAGCATGGGGAACCCTTCAGTTCCCCTCCACACTGGATAAGCCATTTCCCTATCAGGGCAGGAGGCTTGGAAAGGAGTGAAGAACTGAAGGGATCACGGAGCAGACTGTGATGGTGGAGGCAATTACCAGTTGTGCAGGCACATACACATGACCCACCCCAGATGGAAAGAGGCAGTGGACAAAATTGAAACAAAGGACAGAGGATACTTCCCAGCCTGGATTTGTTTTTCCTCCTTCACCTATTTCCATATCTCCGTCTACAGAGTTTGTTTTGGGCTTGGGTTTTTGTTTTGCTTTAGTTTTTTTGAGGTTGGTTGTTTGTGGGTTTTTGGTTTACTGTTAGGGGGTTTTTTGGTCAGCTTTAAATAATGATGAAAACATTAGGATGATCCTAGCTAAGTGCTGTGGTGCCACCAGCAGTACAATCTCCATCTAGGAGTGGAAGAACATTATAACAGATTGCCTAGAATAATTCAACTGTATTCTTTTAGCTTTTCTATTCACTCGCAGATCAATTTATTGGCCCATGCTGGCCTTTCTGACTGCTGTTTAGCTCCCAACCTGACTCCATTAAATTATATAATCTGTGCTTCTCCTCACATGCAGGCCACCATCAGCACTGATGAGGCCAGAGCTGCACCACTCTCTGATGCAGGAACAGAAGCAGTGTGGGGAGGAAAGGTGTCTCAGGCAGATTTTCAACTAGGTGCAGGTGGTCTGCTTTATGATAGCAGCCACTTCTAGCTTCTCTTTTAAATGCTGCTGCTGAAATATTAAAGCATGGACTGGAGAAAAGGCTGGCTCTGTGACAAATGCAGCAGTGCAGGGCTTACTTGTGTGTACCCCTCCTGAGTTGTGCTGCCTTCCTCCTTCCCTCCCATACACACTGACTGATGAACTTGGCCCCAGATTATTGCCTTTGATCTTAAAATTGGCAAAGGCAAAAGCAGACTTATGCTATTCAGTAAAAATCTCCAAATTGCTCAAAGGCTAACACTGTGTCTGTCACTTCTCCTCTGCAGCAGCCAGGGCTGCTTGTGCCAAGTGAGTGGCAGATCTCTGCCTTGGGTCTTGTGTCCCATGGGACTCTGCTCCCATGGAACTTCAATGGACAGCTTTGTGCTGCAGTACATACACTACCATGGAGGGAACAGCTGGCCCCAGCACCAAAGCCAAGCACACTGTGGCAGCACAGAGCTTGGCTTGGGCTGATCCACCATAACATTAGGTTCCCTGTTAATTACAAATTGACATTCTGAGCCTTATAACATTGAAATTAACTGAGATATTGCCTTAGCAATGTACACATACATGCACACACTGGTAATACAAGTTAAACAGCTTTTGTCCCTGCAGTGACAAGAGACCAAATATGTTATAATGCAGCCAGGAAGGGCAGAGCAAAATGCTCATTGCTTTAAGCCTCATAGCTGTATGGTAGGCTCTGCCCTACAGACCCAGGAAGTTTCTATATCTCCTTTGGGAAAATCAAATCCCTGTTTAAGTGTTATCTCTTCCTGCATCTGCTGAGATTTAGAAGGAGCCTGCTCTGGTTTTTCAGGACAGCTGCTCATTGCACTGTCAGGCTCCTGGGTGCTAGGGGATTGCAGGGCTGGAGGCCAACAAACTGCAAATCTCAGTCCAGCATTCTCATCAGAGTATGAACCAGTACTGAATGCATACAGCAATCAAACCCTCACCCCTGCAGGTGGGCTGGAAGTGCTTTGCTTACACTGCCTCTCCTGAGATTTGGGCTGCCTCCTCATTTCACAATTAAACTGTTTTGAGAGGCCAAATCCTGCTGCTGCATGGCCTGGGCACCCACAAATCTGGGCAGAAGGAATGCACACCCACGGACACAGAACTGCATCACAATTACTGTCATTGATCAGTACTGTGCTGGTGAGGTCCCTGCTCGTAGCAGGACATAGAGCCACGTGGGCAACTGCTCACTACCTTCATGTCTTGCCTGTTCTGCTCTTACTTTACCCCAAATTCATACAGAGAGGTTGTCTGACCCCCACCCTTTTGTCAAGCCTGCAAACCTTGCTTCCCACACAAAATGGACCAGGAGGGCTCCCATTGAGACCCAGGTCCCACCTCTCTGAGGCACAGGAGAGGGATAGCAGATCGAACTCGGTGTATCAGCACTTGGCAGGTGACAGCCTGGGGTGGTGAGCAGACAGCCACATTGCACACACACTGCACAACAAGGTGGGACGCTTTGCATCAGTTTTAGAGCATCCCCTTTAGAGAAAGGATGGGTCCAGGAGGCAAGTAAAGCTTTCACTGTTTTTGAGGTGCTTGTCTGACTCTCCAGAGCCCTTCTAGTGAGGCTTCTTCCTCTTTATCCTTTACACATCTACAGAGCAGATCAAAGCAAATAAGGAATAGAAAGAAGCTTACACTTTTCCAGACTCCTGTAGCATCTCCAGCCACTGAGCCTGCTCAAACTCTGATTCAGCTGCTAGAACAATGTTACCCTGGAAGAGGGGAGGGGAGGGGAAAAAAACCCAGATTAGAGAGGCTGGTGCCTTATGCACCTCTGTGCACTCAAGGCATGAACTGGACACAGCTGTGGTGGGAGGAGAGCCCACCACAGTCTTCCACCTCCCCAAGAAGCATCACACAGGAGCAAACACAGCCTAGGCTTGCCACACACTGGGAAGTGTGCACACAGCAAAGTCACCATGGGAATAATACTGACAGGGCAGCATGAGCTCTGGGGCTCCTGAGAATCTGTCTACTGGCCTGATGGAACCATAAAACCTGGTGTCAGAAAGAGCAAGTTTCCTTGTTGGTTGCCAAAGCAGCAAAGCCTTGAGGGGACTTGGGATGCTAAGTCACCTTTGCTCTAAGGATAGTCTGTCCAGAGAGGGTAGGCATACCTTGGTGGGGGAGGGAAATGACTGCCAATCCAGCTCTGCTCATCAGCATTAACCTGTCCTGTGGTGTTTGGAGCTTTTTAGAAGAAAATTAATCTACTTACATGGAAGTCTTCATGAGAGATCTTTATGGCATAAGGCATGTTGGCCTCTTCTTTGGGCTCCACAATGCAGCCTCCCAGGGGTATGACACCCTGGAGATAAACCAGAACACTCTAATCAGTCAGAAAAATCAACTATAAATATCAACTAACCAGGAACTGAACTTCCACCCTCAGTCACTTTGTTGGCCCCTGCCCTGCCTTGGCTACCCCAGGAGAGGCAATACACACAGTTCCTGAAAAGCAGCACCAGGAAACCCTCAGCCAGTACCTGGAAGGGGGTAAAGATGGCAGTCCTGCCTTCAGCATGGAGGGAAAGCTGTAAGCTAGAACATGGAAGCAGACACTGTTCCATCAAGGAGGGACAAACCTTGCAAATTCATTGTGGTACCTGAGAGAGGCTGTGCATTCATCACAGTCACTGACAGCAGCCAAAACCCCACAGTGCTGTGTGGGGCAGACAGGCAGCTGTCTGCCCCCACCCAGGATGGGGGAAATCAGCACCTTCAGAAGCTCATGTGCTACATGGGCCCCCAGTGACTAGAGAGGACAAAAGCAGGCTCAGAGCGCAGGGTGCCCTGTGGAGCTCCAGGCAGCAGAGCTATGAGACCACGCAGTACTGAGGGCAGGTGGGCCATCAGCTGCTGGCAAGTGCAAGTGCAGGTTAGGAGATAGAGGCAAATGGAGCTCTTAGCCCCACCACTGGCTTTGCCAGCAGTATTTTTATAGCCACAAGATAAGTTGATTAGGTAATGAAAACAAGGGAATATATCTACTCTCAGGTAAAAAAAATAGAAGTCATATGCCTGCTAAATCATTAAATATCCTGAAAAGGTACCAACATGATTTTTTCTCTGTTGAGGCTTCCCTGGACCTGTGAGATGTCTGGGACTTACTGGGACTTACCTCTCCATCACTTGCTGGGCCCGTGGAGGAAGGGGGAAGGAATGCTAGAAACAGAATAACTCCCTCCTGGTGCAAACACTGCTCACCTTGGGATGGATATTGAAGTATTTATTGCTTTCAAAACTCTTCTTCTCACTCTCAGCATAGTACAGCAGGAAGCTTTCCTTAATGATGAAGAATCTTTAAGACAGAGAAGGGAAATACATTCTGGTGAAATGGAGGTTGTGGTGCACAAGAAAATCTCCACCTAACTAAAGCTGCTTTCAGAGCAGGACAGTTTACTACTCCTACCTAAGACTAAGGTGAGGTGCCTCACTTCTACTGACAGCCAAGAGCTGGTGCTTAACAGCAAGTGCCAAGTTCAAGTACTTTGTGCTTGCAGTCCAGCCCAGCAGGCACACATCAGAGCTGAGGGCAAACCACGGCACTGTGTGTCCACAGGCACTGGGACAGCACTCTGTGTGCCCACTGGCACTGGGACAACACTGTGTGGGACAGCACTGTGTGCTCACAGGCACTGGGACAGTGCTCTGTGCCCATGACAGCATCACAGACTTTTGGCATCTCTACACGTGTGCCCTCTCTAGCTCACGCCTTGAATTCAACCTATTGGAGAGAGCTGCTCTTTTATTCAAGGGTCTCTTGCATGGGCTAAGACCAACTAAATGCTTGTTTTGCAATATGCTACCTGCCACCCTCTTCCCTCCCATCTCAGCATAACCCAGAAGGGAAGTGCTTCCACTCTGACAGAGAATCACAGCCTAGCATCCCCAAGCAACTCCTGAGGCAAAAATTGGCCACCAAAGGACTCAGGAGCAGAAATAAATTTGAGAGATATTTTTAAGCAGAGCACATGGCAAACTCCCCTATCACTGACCTTCACAACGACAAAGGCAATTGAATATTTTTTTCTCATATGTATAACATTAAAATATGCCTTGTTCTGCTCACTTAGCCTTAGGTATGTTCTGGTGGTCATTGTATTGTAGCCACAAAATATCACAGCTTCTGTAAGCCAAGCCTCTAACCTACTGGGGTGTGTCCTCAAAATTATGATTAAAGGAGTGCCACCTTTAACCTATCTGGATTTTTGAAATGCCCCATGGAGAGTCTCTTCTCTCTCCAAAAATTGAGGTTGCACGTACTCTGCAGGCAGTGGTACAGGAGAGAGATACCTGACTTAGTTTCAATTTGGTCTAAATCTCTGCAGCACTCAAAAATTATGAAAAGCAGCTAAAAAAAAAAAAAAAAAAAACCAAAAACGGGGACAAGTGCAGTAGGGAGGTTTCAAAAGAATAAACGACAAAGAAAATGTATTGTTCTGTTCTGTACGTATTTTCTGTCATGAGAAAGAGGGATTTGGGAAGATAGTGAAAGGCAAGAAGGTGAAAATTATGTAAAAATGCCTTTTTAGACTTCACAAAACACAGCGTGTAAATTACTTTCATGTGGTCCTTAAGACAAGAGATCCTGAGGAAACTGGAAGGGATAAGGCATTTCTGTGAGTAATAAAAACATTCCAAATAAACCCTCCTGTTTCTGGGAGGGAACAAGAGGAGACCTCTACAGGCAGTGCTGCCTATTTGTGCAGCCTGGGCATTCCTGCACCTTTCTGTGAAGCCACCATTAGTAAAGGGCTACAGGCCAAGGGGGCTGATCCACAAGGACAATTCTAATGCCTTCATGTGCCCATTCCCCTCAGTCCTCTCCTCAAGTGGATGGGTTGTCAGATGGAGCCAAGTCCCGCCTCCAGTACAGATGAGCACAGCAACCTGGTACCAGTTTAGTTCCAAAAGCTAAAGAAAGATGTTGAAGCTGGCAGAGAATTACCATAATCATAATAAAATAATATATATAATTATTAATAATAATTATGATCATTATTGTACTTGGGTGAAAACTTTACTGCTTCCATCAGCTTCTGTCTCTTGCTTTTCTGGTGCGGCTCTGGCAACACAGATTAAATTGCCAAATGCCATGGAAACAGAGACCAAGGGTTCTTGGGGCAATAAAAAAATGCAGAACAAAGCTAAACTTCTGAAAGTCTGCAGCAAACTCAAGCTCTGGACCTACTTTGTACCTTCTCCAAAGTGTTTAAAAGTGGCAGTCATTGAACAGGTGCATATTTACATCCAGAAATCTTCAGAAGGTACAAACACCAGCGGCAGTTATTGTTCCCCAATTTCTTTCTTCTCCTGGCCTGCTACCGTGCGGGGCTTAGGAGCGGTGAAAAGAACACAGTAACATACTTCCTCCATGCAGGAGAAGAGAAGGAAGAAAGCCCTTTATTTCAAATCTGGTCCTACTTTTTATAATAGACTTTGTAGGACAGAGACAAAGCACTAGCTTATTGGTCCAGAGAAAGTAACACCTCTTTGCCAGGCTTTCTCACTTATCCAGCCGGTGTTTATCTTTGTTTTCAATTCTCTCATATTTGCATTAGAGAAAAGCAGCTAGCTTGGGAAAGAACCCTAGCTGAGCCTGAGAAAGTTGGACTGGAAAAATCCTCACAAGAGGTTTTTCTGGGCCTGACAGCCACACTTGCCCTCTCATCTGTACCTGTTCTTGTTGACATCAGAGGTGAGGAAAAGCAGGCACCTTGCCAAGGCAGACATCAGAGACCCCCAGAGAGCAGACAAGACTTGTTCCTGGTTCCTCCTGTCCACATCACTTCTGTGAACAGCAGCCTTGTTCCTTCCTGATTAATTTTTCCTGACATTTCTCGTCATTAACTCTATAAGAAAGTTTTCCTTTGAGTAGCTCCAACTCTATGCTTAGTCTTCCTTGAAGGAGGACTTCATATTTAGAGAGAAATGTTGCCTTGTCTGCACAATAAATATAAAAATAACATCTTAAAAGAACAAACCTGCCTGCCCAATGGCCTGTGCTTGGTCCAGTTAGTCAGAGGAGACCAGATACTGTGGGCACAAGTATGAATCTAGAGATGCCAGAAGTCAACACACCACATGAAACAGAGAAAGTCTACTCCTCACCTTCAACACTCTTTTCAGTCTGACTAATCTCAAGAAACATTTGCCAGACAGGTAAAGATTGATCTTTAACTCATTGTGATTTTTTAATCTAAATGTTAGTCCCCAGTTAAAGCCAGGGTTTCGTTTGTTACATGCTTTTTATTGCACAGTGCTGATAATCCTCATATTATAGATTATGCTCCAATGGAAACCAAAATCAAAGCAGAAATAAGAACAAAACATCGCACAAATCTCTGAAAATTGATGTGTCTCTCATAGATAAATGAACTTTTAGATCCGTGACCTAACAGATGTGGAGAGAAAATATGAGGATTTGGAATGAAAATATACAAAATAAGAGTTTAAAAAATAAGGACAAAATCCCACTGCAAGTAATGAAGAAAAGACATTGAAAGTCTGGTTAGCTTGAGCACATATTGTATTTATGCTCAAATCATGTTCCCTCATCTATCCTTACGTGGAAAGCAACACCTGAGCAACCAAGACCATCACTTTAAATGACCTTCAGGACAAAGTCTCCATACATCAATCTAGGGACAACTGATGCAACATGGTGAAAATAGGGATGAAGTAAAATAATAGAGGAGAGAGTTACAAGACTCAAGAGCAGGTTGAAGACTAAAGCAGCAGCCAGGTGAGTAAGAGCAGAAAGGGGAAAGATGGCCAAGGGAGAATGGGGAGAGACACCCAGTTTAGGACTGTGATTGGAGGACTGGAGACACTGAACATGTGTCTGAATTAGGCACAGATGTGGCAGCAGGAAGAAAGAGATACCTGTAAAGGCAGGGGAAGATCTTGAATACAAACAAGAACCCAAAAAATAAGCAATTTAAAAACAGAGCAGAGTCCAAAACCTTGGAGAACAGCAGCAAAGGTGTGAGAGGTGAGGGAGGCTGGCACAGCCACACTCCACAGGCAGCACAGATAATCCAAGAGCCATTCATGTGGTCAGATGCTCTGGTCACCCATCCCTGCTGCTGCATCCTGCACTAAGGAAGTACTGAAACCACAGTGTCATTAAACCAGAATAGCAGAGGAATGGTAACAATTTGAGTGACTCAGATGTAAAGCAAAAACAACAGCTCTACACTGGACAAATTCAGATACCTGATCTCTGTGGAATAAGTGCTCTCTTTGTATCACAGAGGGCAAACGAAATTAATTAGGTAATCTTTGTACAAGTTTTCGACATGACAATGGCCCAGATGAAGTAGTTACACTATAAAACTGCAGCAGTCTCCCTGATCCTTTATTCCAATGGTGTTTCTCCGGGCCAGGAGCACAGGCAGCGAATTCCATTTACTAGATCAGTGCTCTATCCCCGGGGACAGCTCAGGAAACCGATGGGCAAATGATGTTTATCAGCATAAAGATCAGAGTCTGCAGTACCTGCCCCTGACTATGCCTCACCTGACAGCTCCAGGCTTCCCTGCCTGCCTCCTGCCCTGGCCCCTGGCAGCTGGAGCATACCAGCCTGGCAGGGAGTGGGAAGAGCTGGATCCTTCCTGACAGCAAGCAGCAGAATGGGAAGATTACAAGGACAAGAGGGAAGCACACAGCCCCACCGTCTCGGCAGCTGCTCTGCAGCTGTGGGATTCCCAGGGGAGGTTCTGAGCAGAAAGCAATCCTGAACAATTATCTTTTCCATCTGTCCTGTGACCACACGCAGTGACTGTTGGTAGCCACGGTGGGGAACAAGGTGACGTGCCTGCTTTGCAATGCCACAGACAGGACTGGTTCAAGAAAAGACAAAAAATTCTCACTAAACCATGCTGTGTTTCCCTCCTTCCAGCCTGTCATCTCTGTTGGATTTATGGAGAGATATAGGCATATTTTGTGTTTTGTTCTCTCCTGTTTTCAGTTTCTTGTGCTTCACCTTGCTTTTCTGATGCTCAATTGTCCACCAAGCAGATGCCCCTTCCTGGCACTGTCCCATTGAACCCCAAAGTCTCAGACATGGATAGTGACAGTTTAGAGCCTGACATTTCTATATGGGACTGGGATTATTCATAGCAAAGAAGGATGTGCCACTTTCATCCTGGAAAGCCACAGCATGCTATTCATGCCATATCCAGGGCAGGTACACACATTATGCATTTCACTCCATGCCAGGTTGGTGCCATTACCAGTAAACCTTTTGTGGTAGGAGAGACTAAATTGCTTGTTATGCATTGGAAGGAAGAATGGGGTGCAGTTGTCTGGAAGAGGAGGACCATTAGTCAGGGACTGAGAATATGATTTTTCAAAGCCACTCCAGCAGTGACCCAAGCTTAGGTTGGTCAAAAGCACCAGTAAGCTCAGAAGACAGTTGCTTCTCTGTTGGAAGGATATTACTTTATAAGGAAAGAAAATTCAAATTAGGAATAGAACTCCCTTTCTTTAAGAGATAGGCATTAGGATGTTGCTAATGGCATTTCAAAAATCAAGCTCTGAAAGGCAGCATGCTCAGATGTCAGCCTACACAGCTGACACTGGTCCAGTGCCAGATGCATCCAGCCCACTCTCAGACACTACCTGAGGCAGCACACAAATATTTGGGCTTCAGAGCAGACCACTGCACAGGCAAAAGAAAGGACTGAAAATGCTCCAGACAGCTGCCTCAGGTCAAGTTCAGCTGTCTCCACAGGTGCCATCAGCCCTGACTAAAACAAGGCTCTGCTACCACTCCCTGCATAACCTCTACAGCTGTGAAATTCCAAAATCTGGGATTTCCATCATCAAAGTACTGGACACCATGCCTGGACACTTTTTCCTTTATCTGCTATCTAGTCAGATTCCATCCTTCCCTTAAACAGCTGCTTTTCTTCTCAGTTTCTCCAGAAGCTTTGCTGCTGCAGCCAAATGAATGGGATCAAGCCAGTGAATATCCTGTATCTCCCACAGACCCATCTTCATGACTGATGCCCTGATGAGATCAATCCTCCACACAGTTTTATTTCCCATATCTTGGAAAGACTTTCTTGGGAGTGGGACTAGCACTGTTGTCCAAAATTTCAGGACAAAACCTACTTTTATCAGAGATCAGGCCCTCAATGACATCAAGAAAGAGTAAATTTTTTTCTTGATTTAACTGGAGTGGGAAACATCTCTTCTCCTTTTCATAAAAAAATGTACTTGACCAGCTATGTGTTGCTGGACATGGGGGAAAGAGGGGGAAATGAATTAATTGCTTCTTATCTCCCCATAATGATTTGTTACAATAACATGCAAGGTTATTTTACTTTAAAGCAAGTCTCTCCCCTGATAAAACAAACAAACAAATCAACAACACATTGTTCCTCCTGTTCAAGTCTTTTTACCCCAGTACTCACTTCCTTCCAAACCCTACAGTTTCAACTCTCACTGACCTGTGTCTGGTCCCCCAGGACCATCAGCTGCTGTGCTTGCAACTAATCTTCCATATCATCTCTGCCCCACAGTCACCTCCCCTTCTGTTCCCAGCTGCTATCACTAAAATATTTACCACTTACCAAAGATGGGGGTGACTTCTAGGAATAGAACGGCACTAAATAAATAATGACAGGGGGAGCAGAAATGGGCCATTTTCCTGCAAGAAATTTTTAATAGGGAGAGCCTTTTAAGAATGCCTCCTCCATGGAAAATTACCTTCCCCTCTGTTACTCTGTCCACTTCTTTTCCGTAACACAATCACATTAGTTTCCAGACATAATTCATTTATTTATCGATATTTGGGAGCTGAGTAGGGAGCATCAGCACAAATTCTTTTCTGTGTGAAAATAGGCTGTTCTTGGCACAGGAGGGAATAAAACCCACACACAGGTCAAAGACTGCTACAGACACAAAACTGCTTCCCAAAGAATGTTTTTTTTCAGGCTATGCCATCTTCACAGACTAGGCAGCACTAAGGTTACTACAGAGAGCAAAGCTGGGAAAGCTGGAATGGATTGTTCGTATCTACACTGCAGACTGCAGCAAAGGTACTTACCCACAAAAGGTAACATTTTTTTTTCTCTGGTAAGATGCCAGAGATTCAGTGATTAGCATAAAGAAACTACACCAACTCTAAACTTAAAACCGACCCACCACTTCAGTATTAGAGAACGTACTTCTGTCCTTGGTTAAAGGTTATAGCAAATGCTTTCCAGCTCCAAACTTGCTGGCTGCTGATAGACAGCACACAGCAACTTACAACTGCCTAACACCAGATGGGAGAGAATTCAGAGCCACCTTCTCCCCAGGGAAGAGCCTGCATGTGCTGTTCCAAGCACGCTGCCACTGTCAGGCAGCACAGCAGTACTGGAGCTGGTCACAGACCCCTGCACACACACATACAGACCCCCAGGCTGTCAGCTCAGTCCTGCCACCTCACACCCAAAGGACTCAAAGATATTTGAGTGCTAAAACAAAAAGGTCAGGCAGTTTAGGGGCAAAATACACTAGCTGACTCTTCCCCTTTAGTGAAACTATCATAATTATCCAGAGGAGGCAGACAGTCTCTCTTCCCTCCCTTAAGTGCACATAGCACAAGGTCTGGACAGATGAAAAAGACAGCACAATAGGGTGCCACATGTGTAAAGCAGACTCAGAACAGCAGGGAAGCTATGCCCCAAGTTTTACCTGTAGCCTCTGCCTGGCTGGCTGCACTTGAAGAGTCAAGCACTCAGGCTCTTAACTTATCCCAGAATCCTTATGCTTTGTATTTCACCCGAGCATCCCTCAGCAACTGTGGCTTACCTTCTGGACCATTTGGCTGACTGCCTCCCAAAGGGTCTCTTCCAGAGCACACCGTACAGCTGCACTTTGGTGCTGATGTCCAGAGCATCCGAATCTGCCTGTTCCATGGATGGAGAAGGGGATACAGCACTGGATTTTGAAGCGAACATTTTAGATGGATCTGGTTCTAACTCGCCCCCTCTGCGTGGCGGTTCAGGGAATCCGATTAAATGCAATGAACCAGCAGGATGTAACCAGCCCAGCAGACAGAGAGACTGGGCTTTGGTTTGAATCAATAACTTGACTGCTCAGCACTCAGTCAGTAATTCTCTCCCTGATGCACAGATGATGAGAGTTTTCTTATTGCGTATTACTTCCTGATGCATTGCAAACAGCACATATCCCAGCCCAAGGGAAAAAGAAGAGTGAAGAGAGTCAGACATCAGAAACACAGAGAGGCAGAAAGAGCTCATCAGAAAGAAAGCTCTCAGCAATAACATAAGCCAAAATACCTCTGCACCAGAGCCAGCTTGGAAGGTTATTTCACTCGACATTGCAGCACTCCATGCAGAAATTAGGGCAAGATGGATGTTTTACTGACAGGCATCTCTGACACATATTCCCAAAATCTTTGCGCTTGGAGACAGGTTCTTCTCATTTGTCCTGAGGAAAACTGGGGCAGAGTGAGTGGGAGCCAGCAAGTTCAATCAGACTCCGTTTGTCATCGGGGAGGATGAGGGGGCCTTGCTGTGGCAGCCTGGCACTGCCCACCTGGGGAGAGTTCACGTGGCTGCTGGGTTTGGACTGGGCAGTGTCCATACTGCATGCCTTGCTCTGCCTTAAAGGGCCACTGCTTATCAAAGTTAGAGAAAAAAATTCTGTCTGCTTTCATGCTTTGCTGCATCTTGGAGAGGTGGCAAGAACAGCCTCTGCCCTGCCTCTTAGGTACCAGCTCCTTCTTGGCCCCAACACAGACACATAGGGAGTATGTCACACAGCTCAGGTCCATGCTTATCTCCTGCTTAGTACTCCCAGAGCAAACTTTTTAATCTGGTTCCCTATGTCCTTGTTCCTCTCTTGAAGCCCTTTCTCCCTGCACAGATACAAACAGAGCTCTCCAAAAGAACCTGTCTTTTGTAACGCCCACACGAAAGCAGTTTATCATCATATTGTTCTTTACTGCATCCTGCCTCCCCTCCAGGATTAGAATTTAGGGAAGAATCCCAGCTGCTAAAGCTTCTGAGGTTTTGGGATATCCTATAACCAATACAGACAGGTACATGCTGTATGGCATGCATGCCATAGATGCTGACGTGTCTCCTCCTGATTTAACCTGTGCCATCCCATGTGAATAGATTTTGATGCTGTAATTGTTGGATATCAGCCCTCCCCAATGCAGTTGTTCAGAAGAAACACAGTGCAGACACACGACCCTTTCCCATCCTCAATCAGAAACCTGGGACATGCCGTGGGCTAGGTCACATCTCTGGACACGGGCTCATTTAGCTTTATACAGTCAGAGGCACTTGCAGAGCATCTTAAAGAGAGGAGATGCAGATGCAGCCCGCCTCAGGTTCACAGGCTGCATTCAGTATTAGAGAAATTAGAGATGCAGGTCCCTGAAAAAAGTCACAGTTGATCAATAGATGAGAGAGTGAGCAAACTCCATGACTTGTTACTTTCTCTCACCCTGGCTTTTACCAATCTTTTGGTCCCAGACAGGACATGTCCCAAGCAGCAGAACATGCCCTGTCTCAGAGTGACATTAAGGCAGAGGGTGGAGAAGGAACAGCAGATACTGCCTCCATCTCACCCGAGCTCTAACTCTTGAACATAACACTGTGTTGCAGAAGAGAAGCATTAACACTATAGACACCATTCCGTACACAGCACCAAGAAGGAAATACTACTCATAATCAGGAGAGGGAAACTTTTCCCTCAAATTATTTTGCACAAAGGGTAAAAATGATTCTGTGCCCTATGGCACCATTATACTATATAAATGTGCAGTGAAAAGCCACAGAGCTTCCATGCAAAGATGATCCAGTGCCCTTGACATTGTACTGCACCAACACCACAAAGATCTGACAGCAGTGACCTGCTATGATTTCACCCTTTACTTATTTTCCATTCTTTCTTATTTTTACCTTCTACAGACTAAGAGAGCAGAGAGGTTTCTAGCTTTGAACATCAAAAAGTGAGATTTTTTTTTTTCTCTGGAAGCCTCTAAGACAAGCAAGGTACTGAGTAGTTACAGCAAGTTCTTTAAAGTTAACATGCCAGGGGAGGGAAAGAGCAACTTGCTTTTGTCACATGACAGGCCAGCAATGCTAGGGCAGTAGATAGCAGCAAGGTGAATTTTGTAACTGCTGGCGTCTGGACACAGTATTTTGTAGTAATAGTGGCTCTTTTAACATTTCCTTTACATGTGTACTAATCTAATGAAGGGGAAACACAGATGTACATCCTTGAGAGACAGCACTGGACCTTTAATTAGAAAATCTTTCTTTGGAGCAACAGGCTGTACTGGCATGGCAATTATTTTGTCTTTATTTTTCCTACACATCAAGCCAATAAAATTTTGCTAAAAATAAATGTTTGAAGCAGACAGCATTGCAAACTATAAAGAAGTAACACTTCTTAACAGAATATCCTGAATCAGAAGGGACCTACAAGGAGCATCAAGTCCAACTCTTTTAGCCCTGCACAGGAAATGCCCAAGAATTACCCCATGTGCCTTCATCACAGGCCACCCTCCAACTCCCAGACGCTCCCTTTCAGTTTAAGGAGACACATACTGGCTAACTTCAGCCGCTGAGGAGGCTTATATTTTTTTTTCTAAAGTGAGAAGTTATACCTTCTTGTTCTGGGCAGCCTGACAATACTGTGTTATGCAGAAAAGAACAAACTGCTTCTTGGGCTGGGGCCAGTAAGTTGAGATGGATCAGAGCCACTGCAGAGTTGGAGAGATTCAGATCTTACCTTCCAGTAAGGTAGATTCATTTTCCTTTTACAGCTTCTGAAGGTTCCATAGCCATTTTTAATCCTGAGAAACATTAGCAATTATGTGAGTTATTAGCAGGTACCCAAACAATGCAGAGAAGTAAAGTCCAGCTCCAGTTTCATTCTTGCAAAGACAAAATGTCACATGTACTCTTCAAAGTGATGCTCCAGCTTCCTAGGTGCACAGCTGTGTGCAGAGGCTATTTTAAGTAGAAAAACAACTACCATCAATTCACCTCTAGTGAGGTACACTAACATAGCATGGTTCTTCTGCACAATGATTAAATTTTCAGCATCAGATGGAAAGTCAGAGCTGTTCTGCAGAACTCAAAGACAAGTTACTCAGCAAATGGCATTGAAGTCAAGTGCCTCTGTAGATTCACAGCCCCATCAGACATGACCCTTACAGATGTATAACCTCATTTGACATCATCCCTTGGTAAGCATTACATGGTCTCAGTGACCTGTTCCAGTCCCAGCCCTTCAAATGCATTCAGATCCATGCCGGATGGCCCAGGAGTTGTATTAATCCAACTATTTGCTGTGGATATAGTGCCACTTCAGGAGACTTAGAGGAAGACAGAAAAATAAGATGCCAGTTTACTGAAGCAAAGGGATTTGATAGCAAGCAGCCAGCCCCATAGCTTGGCTTTTGGGAGGTAGCTTTCTCAGGAACTGACACCATAGTCAATGACTTTCTCTCAGCATGAAAAGAAGGTAATTTTTTTTAAATCCTACAAAGATATCTCTTCTGGAAGAAAACTCATTTAATCTGGTGTTTTGTTTTATTAAATAAAGATTTTTGCTAAAAAACCGTTTTTCAGAATACAGCAGAGTGGTCAGCTACCTTCAAAAGCTTCCTCCAGAAGATAGCCCACAGGCTTCCTGCAAGGCACCAGTTCCCCCCACCTCCCCATCCCCCCCCAAGCCTAAATACTACAAAAAGATCACGTGGCTGACAAATGGAAAATACTTGGAGCTTCAGTAGATAAATAGGCTGTTTATCTGACTGAGGTTGTCCTGTGCAGGGCCAAGAGTTCGACTTTGATGACTACTGTGGGTCTCTTCCAACTCAGAATATTCTACGAATCAAGTATGTAACTTGATTTCCCTCAGCCCACTGTTCCTCATGTGTGACACTGGTACTAAATCCAGAACATCACAACAATACATATACCAGGGCAGTAGTTTGGGTACCACAGGAAACCAAAAAAGTCCTGCAAAAGAGAAGGATTTGTTAGCACTTCCTTGGCAGAATAATGGAGGGGGGAAATGTAATACCTCTACATATTAAAACAACCAGGCAAACGACCAGAGAACCACCTGAACATTTCAGACCTGACAAAACAGTCCAGCAAGAAGCAAAAGATCCAGGGTGCCCAAGAGAAACACACTCTTTAGCTATTTCAACACTAGTCAGGATATCTGAATTCTCCAAGTTTCTAAAAACAGGTTAGCTACTGGATTTCTGTCCATAAGGTGCTTCTTAACTGCAAAGGTTTCAATATTGATGGCAGTCCACCAATTTCTACCCACTTTGTTCCCTTTGGTCAAAGAAGGAAAGAATTCACAGGCTTAACTTTTAAGTAATAAATACATATCCAGGAAAACAGAACTGGCCAAGCCCCGTTTTAATTAATCTGAAGTTCATAAAATGCCCCACACATGCTCACAGACAGAATTAATCTTGCATTCACATTCAGTACTTCCTTTACATCTACCATTGCTGTGGTCACTGAAGGCAAGACCTTAAAAAGTACGGACACTACAATTAGGACTTCATTCAGGAGTGGAAACTTCAGGGACCTCACCACCAATGCTCTTCACACACACCCCGCCCCGCCCCCCCAAAACATTGTGCAATTCCCCTCAGCTCTAGTTGCAGCAGCCTCCACTTCAAGTTTCTCCTTCCTTCCTTGCTCATCCAGCCAGTCACAGCAAGGTCAGGACTCCTGCTGCACATGTACACAGGGCAGGCACAAGACACCTCTTGCCTCCTTCCTATCCACATTGTCAAGTGGTTATCTAAGCACAGAGGCACAAAGATCTACTGCTGCCATCTATCATAGCAGCAGACCATGACAGCTGTACCAAACCCTGTGATGCTGAGCAGAGCCCGCAGCCAGATGAAAGATAAAATGTCTGGCAAGGAAGGGCATAGAAGACTTTGCTCTCTACAACATACAGCAGGCTAAGAGGGCCATCTCCTTTTATTCTCCTGTGAGCCATGCTGCCACACAGCTTTTGTAGATGAGGCTTCTTTCATAATGCTGAAGTTTGGATTGTAGGAATAAACATGGAAAAGCTGCCATACCCACTGCCTAGTGGACTTGTACCCAGTCACCTTCACGTGACATGTCTGCACAGAGGAGATACCAGGGTGTGCTAGTTACACCTAAACTATAACACAGAGGTACAAAGTTTTGTTCAAGATCAGTCACCTCTCAGTTTCTCTGTCAAAAAGAAACAACAGAACATGGGAAATCCATTGCAGTCCCAAAACTCGACTCATTCTACTGCTAGCATCACCCTCTGAGGGCAAGAAACACTTGAGTAAGAAGTACAATAGTAAGACTCACCCAGAGTACTAGTAAGGCTTGTAAGCAGGGTTTTTAGCAGGCCTCTTCAACACTGTATAACCAGTATCTCATTGAAAGTGTTCTTTCAGACAGCAGAAGCCAAATAACCTCCACAGACTCCAACGTAATTATAATCATATATCATAAGTTAATTACCACTTCAGATACTGGCTGGGCATACAGATACAGAATAAGCATTTTCGCCCTAATAATTTCAATCTGCTTTTAGATTTTCCCAATACTATGCAGCTTCGGTGTCAGTCAGCATGATACAGCTTAATTTTTATTAGGTCTACAAGTTTTTCTGAATGAGGCATTTTTCTTTAACCCCCATCCACAGTTAATCTCTCAACAGCACAGACAAGAGGGAGAAGTGCTGTGATAAGGAGGATGGAATGTTGTGCAATTCTGCCTACAGGGATATTTGGATAAGGCTTGCACATATCAATAGAAAAATGGCTTAATTTGTCAGCTGGAACAATAGATGACAGCTCATCATCTTGCTGCCATGCTCATCCCTAATGAGTCGCTCATAAAAATGCTGATGTACATTTTAATTTCCTTAACCAATAAAGGAACACTCTACAGCAATCATCAGGAAGCCTGCAACACCACAGCTTCTAAATATTTAAGTTTGTAGTAGTAACTCTTGTAACATAAATGGACCCAAAGCACTTCCTCACATCTCCGAAAGGATTTACCACAGTGATTAAATCTCCAGTTACTGAGGTGACATATTTACTAAATACACTAAAAGAATGCTAATATACTGCATAATGCTTTACCATTAAAACTGAGTTTTACTTGCCAAAAAAACAAGAGTCTGTATGGGAAAGCCACTGGTTTTCCCTTCTTACTGCTTTACATCTGTTTGTACCAGCTTTAACACCACCTCTGTCATTTGCTTCTGTTCTCCTACTGACTTAACATTAATCATATTCTCTTGTGCTTAAGCCAGTATAAAGAGATTACACTTTCTTAATGACACAAGTCCTATGAGCTACCAGAAAAATCAAAACCAAGCAACCAGCTGAGAGGATAGCTTATTGCTGAAGTGAAAGAGCTAAAGCACTGTGTGACAGGATCTTAGATAAGTCTGGAGACAGTAAGTGCAGCAGAAAAACATAAATCCATTTTTTAAATGAATTGCTTATGAGTCATCTCCATCAAGTGCTGTCTCTTAAATGGATGCGTGAAGTTTGCAAATGCATAAATCACTCATGCTATAATAGCACCATTCCCCTTTCTCTTTTCTGAAAACACAGGTCTAAACCCCAGCCCTGCTTACAGGGCAGCTGGGAAGTATGGAGAACATCTATACACTACATCAGCTCAGCAGCTCTAAGAGGAATCTCATCAATGTATACAAATACTTGAGAGAAGGGTGCAAAGGGGATGGAGCCAGACTTAGCGTTTGCATTCTTGGTTTAGAACTGACAAGATTGAAAGGATGGAAAAAAGATGATTTCCTTTAGCTCCAAAGGGTCCTCAAGCTTTTTAACAGTGGCCTGAAGCAACCTTAAGCCCATCATCTCCTTGTTGCCCTCCAGAGAGGTCTCAGCCTTGTAAACTCCAGAGATTTCCCTGGGAGTGCAGGAGGAGATAGCTTCAGGGCAATGCCAACTCCTAAACACTCTGTGAGAGACACAAGTTGCCAACTGCCCTGCTCAAGCAGAGCTGTCACATCATCTCTGCATTAATACCTCTGAACACATTCAGAGTCATATCCAAATCCACCTGCCTCCCAACATGAAGTTTCACATTCCAGGTTTGCAAGAGGTGCTCAGATATCATGAAGAAAAGCAGCACCCACAGCACCCACAGCACCCACAGCACCCATAGCACACAGATCGG